>JAECUM010086113.1:0-10792 GCA_016617855.1 Megalonaias nervosa | reverse complement strand
ATATATATATATATATATATAAGAAATTAATAAATAACTGACATACCTCTACAGCTGAAGATGTGCAGGTCCCTCAGTAGACTGCTTACTGACAAGACGTTCCGTAATGCGAAGATATCACCTTACGGTGAGGCATTCATACACAGACGATGCAGCCTAAATCGTTTGTGAGCAGGAAATATTCGGTTTTTCCTATCAAAAGCACGTCGCACGTGCGGCATATGATGAACCGAACTCACTGTTTTGAAATAATGTACAATATTCATTAGTCATAAATGTTTCAAACTGAGATTCCTTCAAACACCATTTACATAGTGGCATTTTTGAACATCAGACGGATCTCCTCTTTTATATAGCACGTTGATAATCTTCTCTTGTGGTAGAGACAGATTGTTATATTGGTTACGTTTTACTTCTCAGTAATAATTGTTTATGAGTTTTACTGACAATTTTTTTTTCAACATGGCTGACGCTTTTTACATTTTATATCACTTTATCGACATATACACTTTTACATGCCTTAGTGTATTTTAAAATTTTTGTGTTTGTGATAATCAGAGTTTATGTTATGTTTATGATAGTTGTCTAATATGTCGGGTTATTCTCTCTCTCTCTCCTTTGTTCCTAATGGCGTCTTTCCACGCAAAATATAAATTGTACGGAATCTTTTTTTTTATGATGCGATCCATGCATATGTTTACCACAGTAGGAGAATAGCTTATTCTAAATTATGGAATCGTCTTACCGATCGCACCGGCTTATAATATTGGGAATAAATACTATACCATACAACGGTCTGAGTACTTGTAATGATTGGGAGGAAGATGGCTGATATGGTTTGTAGACTTGTTAGTTGTATTGCTCCATATTGTGCATTTCTCTAGGGTAGCATAAGTTAATTTTAGCCAACCTCAGCTTGGGTTGGACACTGTTTCAAGGGTGTTCGACGATTGATTCAGAGGTTAAGGGTGCTTGCTGCTAATTGGTTGACTTATGTTATGAAATATATATTGCGTAAAAAAATTATATGTACTTGGTTTTGTTTTGTAGCAGTTCTGTATGAGAGAGTTTCTAATTTCATTGATGCAGTTGACAAGCGGCACAGAATATAGTCATGTATGTAAGTTTTTTTCTCTCGGTAAGTGTCCGTACCAGAAATATTCTTGGTCTTTTTCGGTTACGTGGCACGATCACAGTCGAATAAAAGTGACTCAAAATTTTCATAGTTGTTGACTTTATTCGTAAGAAAGACACAATTTAAATGAGCATCGTGATAAACGTTAAAACTCACTTTAAATTACTCTCCAGCCAGTTGATATCGCTATTGTTGTAGTCACTATATTTTGCCTTATGTTCGTTTATGTTGACGTAATCGTTCGGACATTAGCTTCGCATTTCACGCAGTTATATGCTCCGCTTGTTCAAGGTATGGAGTGAAATGTATGTAGAATTCCATTTTACTGACAGGATATAATGAATTCATATAAATTAACCATGGATTTCTGTATTAATGCAATAAATATTTTTTGCTCTTCCTGCTCAGGGAAACTTTTATTTTGTAAACTGTATCCTTTAAGAATGTAATTATCATGACTTGTGTTTTCTTCATTTCAGTTGTAAGCCCTACTGCGGAAGTATGTGACACGCGTGAGAAAGTTACGATGCAGACAGCAACACAAGAGCTTGGCCACAATTAAGTCACTGTATGGTACCCTATTTGTCTCCCTCAATTTGGCTCTGATATGTTGTAAATATTAAGACTTTGAATTGTATATAGCATATATTAACAGTTGTAGAAACAACCTACTGATGCTACTGATGGACCGTTTGACTGATATTGGCGAGTAGGAGCAAAAATGCAATTAGATGATCATTCCGACCTTGTAGGATGATTAGACCGTAGATCCATAGAGCTAAACGGCATATGGCTGGAAAATTGTTTGTCCTGCATACACTATTGAAAAATAACATTGTGGGTGTTCTTAAATGTTAATATTTGCAATGGAATGCAGACAGTGAAAATTCTTTGAAAGTTCATGTATATATTTTCGCTTCCGGAACATTTTAAAATTTATAAATAAGGCTATACCTTGAATTTCAAATATCAGTAAACAACTTATTTATAACTTGCAAACATGACACAACTTTGGTGCAGAAGAAAGTCTATCCACAAGAAAGGACAAATCTCAATTAAAAAATATAAAGTGAATATACATAACAATTGTCCCGAGTGAAATATACGTGGTGTGTTACGAATATGTAATTTAATTGCTTGTGTGTTAATTTTAAATTCTTTTATTTATTTTTGTTTCATTACATTTTATTATAAGAATGATATTTTTAGCGGATTTGACATTTTTCCCAGTAAATTCAGTCTTCTGTTTTGACTTAATTTGAACGTAAAAGAGTCGCGTAAGCACTATTTTTAGCTCACGTTGGTTTATAGATTTTGTAAACATCGAGTGTAAACGGTTGGCTATTAAAAAGGTCATGTTCGGTCCACGTGCTAGTCATGTTGTAAACAGCCTTTCCTTTTTATTTATTTTCAGCGTGAGAATCTGATTTTTCGATAGGGCTATTCTGGCCTACGTGTAAAATGGCATTTTTTTTAATGCGCTGTTCAATGATTTACTGACCACGTGACCGATCACGCGGGTCTGAAATGACGTTTTAGTTGGGTTTAAAAAACTCATATCTCCGTGCAACAGTCAGTCGTATAAAAATACCTTTGGAGTACAAAGGTATTCTGTGGTGTTGCCGTTTGAGTTGATTTTGTTTTGATTTAAAGTAATTTATTCACTCTAGAAAACCTACAAGTGCTTTTCTTCATCAAAATTCTTGGACAAAGACATTCAGTGGAAATTTATTCTGGAATTCTAAACGGTAACATTATAAGTTGTGATTTAACGAAGAACTGTTGACTTTTCGTAAAACTACTTCATCTGACGTCATCGTCCTTCATCTTGGAACATCGTCGGGATTCTAACTTGGATTAAATTAGAACCTTTTAGTGATAATGTATCCTTATAATGTATCCTTACCTTAAATATTTACAGCATGTTTTCTGTTTCTAATTTCGTGGTGTTTGTTTTTATTTTTGTAATCATATCATTACATGTTTTTTTTTTTAAGTGTTGTCAAATGTTGTAAAGCGCTTAGAGCTTCTAAAGATTAGGCGCTATACAAAGTCCTCATTATTATTATTATAGGACTTATATTTTTAAATTCCAGGATTTATTTTTGGATTATATTTACAAACTGTAAGTCCTATTTCCTATTTTTACATTGTTTTCTAGGGAAATAAATTATTTTGTTTAAATATACAAAGCTTGTTCGCTTCACTCTTTTCTTTGTCACTGAGTACAAGCCGTTGTCACGTAACAGGTGTAAGTGGTAAACTTAGAAGCAATTGCTTCATTGCTTAGAAAGACGGTTTAAGTGAACATGTACTCCAGCAAGATAAATGTTAAGCAGTAAAAAATATGATAGATGCCATACAATTTTAAACAGTAAATGTATAAATATATATAAGTTAAACGAGAATGGGAATATGATCAATTCACAGATAAATATATGCTACTCTGCAGCTCGGGGAGAAGGTTTGAATAGACACGTATTCGTAAATTTATCTGTAATTCAATCATGTTTCGAGCAGCACCTGTTTCAACGGCTACTATCAATATAGCCCCGACAGTCTCTGTGATATTTCCATTCACATGGTTTTTGATAAAGGCACCCGAAACATCAGAGTGTATGATTGCTTGGTTCGCAGTGATCTCGGCCAGAAATTTCACGTTGTCTCATAGCGGTTTCATAGCAATATCCAGAATGTCCTCGTCTAAATGCTGCGCTATCGCTGATATAATTTATCAACAAACATTTTGCATACTATTAAGTGTAGATTCAACGTGACACGTGGTGTCGATGAACGGTCTAGTGCATGCAGTTCTTCAATTTCATGTCCACATATTGGTCCGTCTGTTCGACGTTTGTAACGCCAACTTTGAATACAACAGTGGTCCCCGTCCATAAGCCCTGCCGTCATTACCTTATGATAATAAAAATATTTCATATCTTGGTGCAATCCCATACTTGTTACAATTTTAAAGATATCGAAGTGGTAGCATGTATACTACCCAGTGAAAGCCATGTACTGTTGTTGAATCTAGGCTGACGATTCCAGTTTCCAGTTGTCTCGGGTAGTCGAAAGCCTTTTCCTTTTTATATTCGTCTAGACGTTATGCAGTGCAAATTGACAGACGTATTTACACGTTCATCAAAGTACATGGCGAATACGGGCGCTGAAACATTTACAGGTGATCCAATGAAAAATAAGAAGATGTTTGCAATGTAATTAAGTCGTAGTGTGAAATCTGCACATACGAAACATTCATCAACGAGCAGGAAATCGAAACAATTCTCGACACCGATGAGAGTGCAATGAGGATTATCGGGTATGTTAGACTCAACGCAGAGACGATAATGCGAGACCAGCTGGCCTGATGTTTATCAAGGATATAGCCGATCGTATAGATCGTCTCATGTATGTATGTAGCTGACCTCGATATAATAAAGACACTGCAGACGCAGCTATACAAGCGGTACGTACTGCCATCAACCAGAATTTTAACCTTTGATTTGCACAGCGCTTAAAGCAACTTCATGGACACTCATTGATGTTTTCGTGTGGGATTTCTTTCAGTCAAAAATTTAATATTTCCAGAGACGTTGCGCAGGCTTTATATTGGAGCCAAGGACACAATGATGTTATTCCGATAAGGCAACGCCATAGATGCAATTAGGAGTGATGAAGGTGTACGTGGCAATGCCTTGTTATAAACATTAACATTGTGGAAGCCACATCTTTGACCACAGAATAGCATTTGGTATCGTTTATGTTGCCGGAAGAACTCGTCAATATTGTCATTTCTCGCACAAACCACGTGTCTCTGTGTTTTCAATAGGCAAATCGAATGGTTGACAGGCAGATGAGAAGTGTTATGCTACATGATAATGTTGGGGTATCTAACGTTTCGCGGGGGTTCAAAGGTCATTAGGAACCCTTTGTAGAAATTTTGCTTGACTCCGAAAACAATCCAGGTGCGCAGGCCTCCGAGTAATAGACATTAGATCACCCGTGGCCACATTCGAGGAGAATACAAACGATAGGTAATCGTGATAAGTCGCTATAGAAGCTGCTAAATCTGAGTGGCAGCTGCCACTAATTACATCACATGACATATTAACCTACATCGTCCTGGTGATCCTGATAATGTCTAGAGCTCCATTATATCCCATGAGTGAAATTTCCTTTGTCCTCGGGAACGTCATGGATATATTCAGGATAATGGGGATAATTTTCTCACCAACGGGAGTGCAATTCCTACCCGTTACTGTGGAAATTCAGTAAAGATGAGCACGTGTTTGGAGCTACAAAAATTAGAAATGTTGCAAGTCACCAATGAGATCTCTTTGTTGATTGCGTCAAAGTACCTCCTCGACCACAAACGAGCTATTCGCGTCGAGGACTGCAAGTGGTGTTGATCCAATATTAGACCAGTTGTAATAAACATGCAACGATGCATGTGTGATCTCGAGAGTGCGTAAGTGCCTAGCAATGTCTGGTGTAGATAAAACGAGGTAAAAGTGTGGTTTCGTTGACTAGACTGGAATCACTGCGATTATGCTTGGAGTTGTGTTGGCAATAACATGATGCATCTCAGCATTGATTCCATATAAAACATGAACTGTTTCAGAGCACAACATCGGTATTGCATACATCATTAAAATCGTCCAAGAGTTCGTGCATTTACGAGCGAAACAATATGGTTGGTGAGCAACAGCAAACAAATTGGTGCTGTCTCATGCATGACTTGTTTCCGGCGCGAACTGACTCCACAAGTTTTTCCAGTCTCAGTGACTGCCCCGTTGCACCTCGGGGACTTACCCCCAATATATATAGTCAACCTTAGCAACAAGTAAACTTCAGAGAAGAAAGTAAACACATTAAGACTGCTCTGGCTAAGAGCACACTGAATTGAAAACAAATGCATAATTCACTATCAAAATCGAGAGCTTTTATGTAAATTATGCTTGAAATAAGCAACGGTGAAAAACATGCTGATTTTCTGTTAGAATCGTTGGCTGCAATTTTAAATCACATTTGAGACAAAAATAGCTTACAATACTGAGAAGGATATCATGAAGCACTAAAGAATGTGGCGAAGAAATAAACGAATTTACGAATTTTGCTACAAGATACAAAATAACAACAAATAACGGTTATCAGATGAACACAAATTTCAAACTTCTAGATTCAGTTTTTATAGATTTTGAAGAAAACAAATAAGATAGCGACATGAAGAAAAAGACCACATTAGTGACGGTCAAAAGATCTCAATCTATAACATCCTTAATGTAAACAAGAAAACTTGCTGAGTTATTCATGGATGAAAATTCATGATCCGAAAACGTCAGCAGAAATATAATAAAAAATCAAATTCTATCTATTTATCTCTCTCTCTCTCTCTCTCTCTCTCTCTCTCTCTCTCTCTCTCTCTCTCTCTCTCTCTCTCTCTCTATATATATATATATATATATATATATATAATGCCTACTCAGTCTTAATCGCTAATAAAAAGAGTTGGCGCTGTTTAAATGCTATCATCGCTATATTTATAGGATGAAACTGAGTAATGCCCCGACGGAAAAATTATATTAGTTGTCAAAGCAAATATATTACCATAAGGATATGTATTAGCAGAGCCGTGATAATAAAACATAAAGGTATGCAATCCTCTGCCGATAATAACAAATAATTGCTAAACAGATCAGATGATATGAAATGGAAATGACCCGTATATCAGACACATCCTTTGTGAAACATATGTGGTGGAGGATGCTGTCTGTCAAATCCAAGCTGCGAGAAACAACACAAAACATTTCATATATTCACTAATGGTAAAGGTATTCTCTAAGCATCAACAAGGCAGAAATTTACCAAGAGTTTGTAAAACTGCAGGTGTCTCGATGAATTGATAGTAAAACATTATACATGAATACGGAATACCATCTACACTCATGTATTAAGGAAAAATAGACAAGCAACGAAGTAAAATAATGCAGTTCCCAGACAGATTTCTGATCATCTTGATACTAGCAGGGACGAATTTCAACGTGGGTACAAAACGTCTAAGGCAAGACGAACGGAAAATAAAACAAACCTATAAGGTAAAAAATTCTTTGTATTACAGTAGAATAGACTTGAGAAACCTATACAAGTATATAAATAGCAAGGGAATTGTGGATAAAATAATGTGTGATATTTAAAGTCAAATGAATCCTACATTATAAATAAAAAGTTTCAGCCAGATGAAATTGGCAAATGTACGAATTTGCTGCACATCCTAGATTAGAATCAAACCAGTTATTTGATATAACCCTTTGCACTATATTATTTACGTATGCATAGCATGTCAAACCAGGCCTTGCGCCTCAAGCATTGCAGGGAAATATTAGATGATCCTTTAAAACTTTCATTCGATAATACGTATACATTATGGGTCTAAGCCAGAAAATAAGAACCAACACGTATGAAATTATCTCAAAACATTGTTCATAAAGGAGCATAAACATTCAATCTTCTGGAAAAAATGTTACGGAGCAGACTAAAAAGACGCATCAAAAATTAAAGGACATTATGGCACATCAAGAAGTAGATGCAAAACGGATCTTACGGCACACAAAGAAATAGATTCAAGAAGTACTTTACGATACACCAAATATAGGGGAAAGGAGGACCTTTCAGTACACCAAGAGATGGAAGGAATAAATACCTTTCGGTAAGCTAAGAAATAGATGCAAAAGGGCCCTTACTGCACACCAAGAAATAGATACAAGAAGAACCTTACAGTACACGTAAATATTGATGCAAAAATGACACTTTATGGTACACGAAGAAATACATGGAAGTATGGCCTCACGATACACCAATAAATAGAAGGTCCTTACGGTACAATGTGAAGCAGATGCAAGATGGAGCTTATGGTACAGCCAAGAATCAATGCATAATAACAAATAATTACCAGCAATGAAAATGGAAATAACTCAGATATGAAAATAGGGTTTCTTTCGCTTGGAATTGCAATTATAAGAATTGAAGGGTTGATCTGTCCTTTATAATGATGGTAAAAGTCTATAAAGCTACCAGAAAACTGACATACCAATGTGTTACAAAGTAACTCGATTTGTTGCGTTGGGAAAACGGCGGTTTTTGTTATTCTATATTAGATTATTATTCCTCAGCTTTCTAGTTCCTTGACTCTACTTACAAAAACTTATGGGGTAAATTTTAATCTTCCAGTTTATGATTTTGGTCCAGCAGTATGCTAGTAAACAAACTCTCAAATTATAAGATTGGCCACCAAACAAATTTACATTCCATGTGTTAAGTAAACAAATATTAGTTTGTAGGTTTCGCTTAGTTAATGATGGAATCTCTCATTACTATGAATATGCTACTTGATAAAATTTTGCTATGTAATTTTTGCAGCGTAGTTACTAATCCTACCATCATTGTTCTGCACCAATAACCATTTTATCATCCATTCTATCAGTTGTATTTGTTGTAATAAAGAAAGTCACCCTGTTACTAAAGTTCTATCAATTATTATCGTTCAGACATAGAAACAATGGTGACATATAATCGGCAGTTAGAAGTCATTTATAGTTTTTATTCAGCTATTAAACTTTTCTCAGTTTGTAATTTCTAGTTTGAATTCGACATTAATCTTAATAGCTACCCACATAGCTTTTTGTCTTGGTGTGTTTTGAATCATAGAAATATGTCTTAGCTAGCATAATGTAACAATTGTGGGAATGAAAAAAGAAGAAACGAGTTCAACCCTACGCGTCACTAGAATTCAATACGCAGAGGTGTGATGTTGAGTCGATTCTGGAAGAGTCACTTGTCAAAAAGTTCGCATTTATTTGATTCGAATCTATTAGTAAACTCAATTTATGCTAATATTTTTTCTCAAGTGTTTCATATAAGTATGCAAGTCTAGATGTAGTTGAAATTTCTATCAATGCCCTGGGTTTTATTGAAAAAGTAAATGAGGAACAAAAACATATAACCTACCAAAAATCTCAGTAATGCCTTTAGATTCGCTAAGAGTACGTCTACAACTATGCGCGAGTTGTTCTATATCCATCCCGTCGACAGTTAAGTGCTATTCGCGGAAGCAGATGTAACAGGAAAGGCATAATACACTAACTGCCGTCATCGGTAATCAAACCCGCTTCATCAGTATTGCAGTCAAAGGAACAAAGCACGTAAGTTATAATATTCGGTTGATCGCGTCTGGTTAGGTAAGTGACCTAATAAACATCGTCAATTATTAAGAGTGTGTATGGAGAGATGTCATCAACATCGAGTTATACGTCAATTTATGCTATTTTTTTAAGATTTTACCTGAAGAGATTTGTGATAAATATCGAACTATACGTCAATTTACATCATATTTTAAGGCTGTGGACGATGACATCTGTCACCTATTGAAATGTAGAAATCTAAAAAGGAGGAAAAAAGGGTCAGAAATGTGTATGCAGCAAGAGGAACAAAATCTGGAGAAAATATGGTAATCTCTCTCTATTCTTTGTTCTTTGTTCACACACATTTCCTCCGTGTCTCGGTCTCTCTCTCTCTCTCTCTCTCTCTCTCTCTCTCTCTCTCTCTCTCTCTCTCTTCAAAATACAATTAACCTCGAATCAATAAGTGAATGATGATTAAATGTGATTAAAGAAAGAAATAAAGACAACAAAAGCCCCCAAAACAAATTCATTGTCTTATTTACAAAAATTCACACTTATATATAGTCAGTTGAGCAGACACACACTTCTTTGTATGAAAATCAGATTAACAATCTCTGGGTGTGCATGGAAGCAAAAATGCAAACGGCTAATAAAACTATTATTTAGGAATTATTTATAAAATTCATTTATTAACATCTTAGATCAGTTATTAAGTGGACAAGGTTCCAATTTACAGTTTATTTAATTATAATTATGATTTCAATTGCGATGATGATGATGACTATAACGATGGTTATGTCATTAAAAATTAATTTCCACTTTTGCTTACTTAAAATATATGAAATGCAAGTCAACGCAAATTACTCCAAAATATCTTTACGGCAGTGTATGTAAGGCCTCTATATTTTGTAGGTCTGAACCGTCCCATACCACCCTCAGCCGTGCATTAATTGGAAGAGCGTTAAAACTTCTATGGAAAGTTTATCTGAGTGCTTACTAAAACAAATGTTTGAATCCAATAAACATTTAAGTTAATTATTGTAATAAATTGTTATTATTTACATGTATATTTATTTTATCATGATCATTTTGGAAACGAGTTATCTGTCAGTTCCGCTCGCTTCTTAAATCGATGTGTGGCCAACGGCAATTATTTTGTTGTTTATATCATTCAATCATTCAGTTTCAACTGTTGTCAAACATATATGTATACAATAAATAAACAAAATAAATTGTCCCAAGTTAGATAAGATTGAAGGACAGTCATCATCCATGAAGAAATAATCTAGAGGAAGTATATATCAATGGAAACATTACTTCTAATTACAGGCAGAAAACGTTTCTGTTTAAATTTTAAACCTGCTGAAAGCGCATATCATTCATGCAAAGAAACTCGAGTGTAATACAAAATACTATAAATATTGCGTATATATATTCCATAAAAGAATGCTTAATAATACGAACAGAATTTTTATAAATA
>JAECUM010086112.1:0-10547 GCA_016617855.1 Megalonaias nervosa | reverse complement strand
CCCAACACACCCAGCAATTAATAAATCCATGTATGTATGTATATGTGTGTGTGCGTGCGTGGTTACGTGCGTGGGTGCGTGAATGCATGCATGGACGCACGCACGCATACACGCACTTACTTATGTATGTATGTGTGTAAGTAGGTATTAGGTTACTGTATGTCATGACATTAAGCATTATTAATATTTAAAGGATCCATTCAGCATATTTATGACACAGACATTAGCTAGTAATTGGTAGTTTAAATTATATCACATTCATTTTAGCGCATACAATTTTTGCGAATTTGTCTTCCTCATTAAAAGAGGAAATATGCTGTGCATTTTATGATTTACAAATTTTAGCTTTTTGCGTGTACAGCTTGCAATAAGATATGTGGATAACTTCATATGTTACCGTTTCATTTTCTATAACTTGAAATAAGAAATGGCTCCAGATATGTGTTTCCATTTGATCGTCTATAGCTTGCAATAAGATACATGGATTACTTCATATATTTCCATTTAATATTCTATTGTTATGTTGGTATATACTTAAACATTAGAACGATTTTTGCGTATTTGCAGACAATTTTTAATTGCAAATCAGGAGACGGTAAATATATTCGACGTGATAATAAACTTTTTATTGGGCACATGGAAGCAGATTGACTCCGTTATCCCAGCCTATGTTCACATGTTTGCACTAGTTAATGTTAGATCTTGCTTTCAAATGGAAAACAAGCCGTTAGCAAAGAAAGGAGTATCGTGGTCGCACACATTGGGTAGTATGCCTGAGGTAGAACAGATAGGAGATCTGTTGTACCTCATGAAACAATGTCGCTGTGCTTAATATCGATCTGATGGTGGGTCTGTTAGAATTAAACTTCTTCGGGCCATTTAGCAATAGAAACAGTTAATGTTCTTGTTTGCTATCGATGTGCCTTTATTTGTTTGATAGCGGAATGGACACAAATATAAATGATCGTCCATCGAACATTATGCCACGGTCTTTTTGACGTCCTACAAATTGTAATTTGTGTCCCTTAACTGTACAGGTGTCATTAAGCAAATTAGTCAAAGTCTGACTCGTGCCAAAGTTTAACAAATAATGAATGGGTAGGCTGAATGTTTTATGTGTCCCTTTTAGGCCCCGTTTAAATTTTATGCTTTGCAAAAAGATGTAGATTTGTTTAGTGGTATATGTAAAAAGCCATTGAAAATTATTTTGCAATGTTATTCTTTGGCCTTTTTACTGAATAATTTTATGTATATTCATACAATTGGAAACTTTTTTTCCTAAAATCTAAATGATATATGGAGTACGTTAAGAAAAGTAATTTGAGTATTGGCACCATTTCAGTTGAGTCAATATGAAAATAGTCAATAATCGTGTCTTCATAGCCAAAGTATACTAAAATATGAAACATTATATAACATTTGATTTAGATATGATAGAATATGTCATAATGTTGATAAATATGTGTAATACGGGTTAAATTTATATAAGATTTAAATTTGTATGTTTTAATTTTCAGCCTATTACTCATGTATTTACTGTATCCCTTCTTTAAACATTGGATACTATATCAACAAAAACAAAACTTTAATTACAAATTAAACTCTATTCATTGATTATTATACAAACTACACATATTTCATAATAAATTACTAATGGAATGGGGGCCCCGAGTGGCCGAGTGGTCTAAAGTGCTCACCGTTACGAATCACTGCCATCTCACCTCTGTCTGCGTGGGTTCGAGTCTCGGGCTTGGCCGATGTGGGTATGTGAGAAAGCTTGCCAGTAGCTTCTCGTGGGTCCGTGGTTCTTTTCGGGGTTTTCCCCGAGTTCTTCCTCCACCATTTATACTGGCCGCCATGTATAGCCTATCTTGTGTTGAAAATGGCGTTAAAACCCATAACAACAACAACAACTAATGGAATGCTCTTATAAAGACGAAATTCAATAGTTTTCAAGCCTGTTTCTTATGTCTACAGTTTTTATGTCCATCTTGTAACAATATTATAAATAACCAAAATAATAATAGATCCATACAGTTGCTGATACTGAAACTTCCTGTTATTCTCTTGGACAACTTCCTGTCTTAGACTGAGACATGTGGTTTGAGCAGCCATCAAGAAGAAGCAATTTTGTTTTAATAACTGGTAAGTTTACTCTTCCATGTATATATGAAAAGTTTCCAAGCTGTAACATGGATAACACATACTTACACATTTTCTTTTATTGATATTTAGCTTTAACCATCGGGTAGTGTTTTGAAATATGACTTCAATGTCACATCACTTTTTATCTTTGAGGGAGCAGTCATTAATTCATGCATGTGTATTTATCTTATGTGTCCTTACTTTAACAGTCCCACCTGTAATAGATATTTCCGTTACAGGAATGACGAAATCTGTCATAGGAAGGACAACTCAAAATAATTATAGAAACACAATTTGATATGTCAGTAATTTTGAATGAAATAGGAAATATGTTATCGTTGTTTAAAAACTGGAATATTTACAGCTTGGATGAAATATGTTATGAACATGGCGCATATATAAAAGAAAAAAAAAACAACTATGCTTCTGTTACACAAAGGACTTATTTTGTTCCCGGAAAGACTTCTTTGTTTGATATCGTAATATTTCTAGCTATATTTTTATCTGATGTAGGTTATTTTAAGTATATATTATCTTGAGTGAAACCAATTTCTACAGTTCATCCATTTTATAACGTACATGATCAGTGCAGTTATATTACAGGAGGGACAGATTTGTTAATATTACTGTTTAATTTAGAATTACGTTCTAACAACTTTGTAATAAAATTTATTAATACTACTCGCCAAAGATGACCCCATTAACAAACTGGTACACAAATTGATTAATAAAAATGTATATACTCTCAAATACTACTACTAGAGTACTACTTTGTTGTCACTTTTGACTTTTGAGATAAATTGTATTCACTTAAGCAGTACTTACTACTAAACAAGTGTAACTGATGCACACTTCTATAGATGGAGTCTTGTAGTGAACACGCAACGATTTTGTTTCGCTTTGGTAATCTTGTTAGTACGGCCGCGAACAACGCCTTGGTATGTTCCAGACCTTAAAGCACATATGCAGCTTAACTCCCGGCACTCTCTTACATGGAGAGATGTATATATCATATGAAGGTACTCTCTTACATTGGGAGATGTAGATATCATATGAAGTAAGATACTCTCTTACATGGGGAGATGTAGATATTATATGAAGTATGGTACTTTCTCACATGGAGAGATGTAGATATCATATGAAGTAAGGTACTCTCTTGCATGGGGAGATACTAGATCTCATATGAAATAAGGTACTCTCTTACATGGGAAAATGTAGATATCATATGAAGTAATGTACTCTCTTACATGGGAAGATGTAGATATCATATAAATTAATGTACTCTCTTACATGGAGAGATGTAGATACTAGATGTCAAATGAAGTAAGGTACTCTCTTACATGGGTAGTTGTAGATATATGAAGTGATGTACTCTCTTACATGGGATGATGTAGATATCATATGAAGTAAAGCACACTCTTACATGGGGAGATGTAGATATCATATGAAGTATGGTACTTTCTCACATGGGGAGATGTAGATATCATATGAAGTAAGGTACTCTCTTGTATGGGGAGATACTAGATCTCATATGAAATAAGGTACTCTCTTACATGGGAAAATGTAGATATCATATGAAGTAATGTACTCTCTTACATGGGAAGATGTAGATATCATATAAATTAATGTACTCTCTTACATGGGAAGATGTAGATATCATATGAAGTAATGTACTCTCTTACATGGGAAGATGTAGATATCATATGAAGTAATGTACTCTCTTACATGGGAAAATGTAGATATCATATGAAGTAATGTACTCTCTTACATGGTAAGATGTAGATATCATATAAATTAATGTACTCTCTTACATGGGAAAATGTAGATATCATATGAAGTAATGTACTCTCTTACATGGGAAGATGTAGATATCATATAAATTAATGTACTCTCTTACATGGGAAGATGTAGATATCATATGAAGTAATGTACTCTCTTACATGGGAAGATGTAGATATCATATGAAGTAATGTACTCTCTTACATGGGAAAATGTAGATATCATATGAAGTAATGTACTCTCTTACATGGTAAGATGTAGATATCATATAAATTAATGTACTCTCTTACATAGAGAGATGTAGATACTAGATGTCAAATGAAGTAAGGTACTCTCTTACATGGGTAGTTGTAGATATATGAAGTGATGTACTCTCTTACATGGGATGATGTAGATATCATATGAAGTAAAGCACACTCTTACATGGTAAGATACTAGATTTCATATGAACTAAGGTACTCTTTTACATGGGGAGTTGTCGATATATGAAGTAAGGCATTATCTTATATGGGGAGATGTAGATATCATATGAAGTAATACTCCTGCATTCTTACGCCATACAAACATTTATTGAAGAAAAAAAAAACTAAGATAGTCACGCTATAGCTTTTCTCGAACAGGTGGTCATCGTACCCTAGCTGATTCTTTCCACTAGAGTAGGATTCTTTAAAGATTGATTTTCTTTCATCAAATTCTATACCTTCTTTTTTTGATGTAATACAAGTGTTTGGCTTAATGATCCGGTTGTAAACTCTGATACCTGTAGCCTTCAACGTTTCAACTGTTGTGCTACGATGCAGTTTACTGTGTCTGCATATTTAAATAAGACAAACAGTATAAACTTTAATCTGTATATTTAAAAGAGACAAACAGTATAAACTTTAATCTGTATATTTAAATGAGACAAACAGTATAAACTTTAGTCTGTATATTTAAATGAGACAAACAGTATAAACTTTAGCTTCTTTATAATCCCTAATTTATAATTTTGTACTGATTGTAAATATTATTAATACAAATTAAGAAATAAATATGCCTGCTTCCATGTTTCTTTACATAAGAATGCATGCTAATTGACCAAGTACATGCTAATTGACCAAGTACAAGCAAAATTTAACTTAGATCCGAAATGGAAACTGCTGCAGAACCTACAATTTCTTTTTAAAAAATGGCCGCCATTTTGTGTTCATGATATTTTAAAGTGATTTATAAACATGTCTACTTACGGCATGTTCAACTTTGCCATGTTCAAGTGACCTGGCATTCAACTCATTGAACTATTTCTAATAATATATATGTCCAAAAGATTTATTACTGATACCAGCATTTTTAGTATTTATGAAAAATAGTACGATTCTATGATTTTTAAATAATGAATAGAAATAGTGAGAAGCAATAAGCTTTGCAAAATTCAACAAATAATTTATATCCCTAGAATGCAAAATGTAAATGCGAATTAAATCCCAAATGCGCCTAAAATTTCTAACACAAGTCTTAATGAACAAAGTTCTGAATAAACTTTAGTGGTATTTCATATAATTTCCAACGCTGAAGGTGTTGATGTGCCTGTAGTGGCCTGCAGCCTCTGGTGTACTGATATAACAACGACCTGAATTGTAATGATGTGCTAGTAGTCTTGAACTTGAATAACTTGAATTAAATAATGTCAGCACAAATAAAACACCGAACACAAAAAAATCTTATAAATAATTTTTCCAGTAAACACGATTATGAAGCCTTCTACTTGACCTAGCCCACAGCTAATATTTTCTCAGAAAAAAATATTACTTATTAGTAACTTCCATTCTAGAAGATTCTGATACTAAAATTACAGTATGCAATTTTACATAACCCACAGCATAAAATTAATTAAAAAACTAAGAAACAATGCAAATTAAATTACATAACTCAAGCGCTCCTTGTTATGCCCTACATCAACAGCCATTAAATACTGAATCGAAGTTCAACTCACCCAGACCCAGCCAGACAAACAGACAGACAGACAGACACACACATATATATAATTCCTATTTGACTGTGTCGGCTGAGGAAATATATGCCAGATCAAAATTCTGGAGTGAAGTAGATTTTGAAACCCTAACACTGTTGAAACCTATTAAAAGAAAACAAAAACAAACCAGCCAATAAAAACTGCGCAATTATTTTTCATAGGGAGAGGCAGGAGAAAGTTTGTCATTTAACAGACATCTAAAATTTTACACCTACATTTGAGTGACTAGCGTTTCCGTACCTTTGGAGAAAGAAATGAGTAGTACTAACTCTAAACGTTATACGTTTTCGACTACACCACGAATTTTGTCAGGTATACAGTTCGATATTTAAGTTACCTAGATCTGAGGATTTTAGTGTAAAATTTATAAATTCATTACTTTTTTTTTTCTTTCTCCATTTAATGATGGATCTTTATTTAGTTCACTACAAGGCTTGCCACGTCTATTTTGGGTTATTTCCCTTTATTCGACAGGCTGTCAACATGTGTAGCAGTGCCTCTTATTTCAAATCTAACTGGCGATTTAAAATAAAAATTTCCTATGTTGCAACATTACAGAAGTTATAGATTCCCATGATGACTTAGAAAACAGCTCTTGTTTATAATATTTTTCACTATCAAATTATTCAGGACACAATAGAAGCGGAAACGTTTATATTTTGATTAAGGTAGACTTTGCCATCTAATATATTTTACCTGCCTTAGAACTCTAATATACAACAAATGCAAAAAAGGACGAAGAAAGTTGTGATACGCTGAAGTAACTCAGTTCAAATGACTGGTTAATTAGGTTAATTATCAACATTTAGACCACCAACTGTCAATAAAAACGTTTGACTCTTAATGGTTATTATTATTATTATTATTATTATTATATATATATATATATATATATATATATATATATATATATATATATATATATATATATATATATATATATATATATATATATATATATATATATATATATATAAAATTGAGGTTGATTTAAGATGTAGTTGTTAGAACAGCAAATGTGTTCGATTTCTAAATGAAGCTTTCGACAATTTAGTGAGACATAAATCAAATAAAAGTGTCATCAGCGTCATCAGTGCATTTGTAATAATTATATTACCACTTACATCAAAGTCTTCTCTCGTCGTGGAATGCAGAAGATGAGGTTAGCAGCGTGTGTGGCCCTCTAAACATGATAAATTTGCAATATTTATTAGGAACTCATATTTTCAACATCGGAAGAACTGATCAGCAAGCCGTTGTTAATCCTTTTCAGATATGGATGCTGGATTTAGAAAAATAATCCATGGATGCTGGATTTAGAAAAATAATCCATGGATGCTGGATTTAGAAAAATAATCCTCTCTATAACAAGTAAAAAGTACTACTAAGAATGGTCTTTACTTGCTTATAAGTCGAATCCAACAGTAGATTGCACAGACCCAGATCTGCAGTGGTACAATGCACTTGTCAGATCCAGGTCTATGCTTTTTGCTAGGAGTATTCAACAGTGAAAACAACACAGACCTTGATCTACATAGTATGTGACGTCAGATCAAGGTCTGTGTTGTCTGCAGTTGGACTCGACTTTTAAGCAAGTACTTTGGTAAGTAATCGATTCATGCATAAATTGATGTATGTATAAATCGATTTCTAATTTTTGGTAACTGAAATAATAAAGGTACTGAATTGAAGGTGATCTCTTAGAAATCGTGTTAATATCTTTTCTTCGTGATGTAACAACGACACAAGATAACTATTTAAAATTAACTTTTACAAAAAACATGAAATGAGGTTCTTGTATGAGGTAGTATTTTGCATATTCAAAGAAGGCGGTTTAAATACAGTATTTCTGTTTCTCTGCATATTTCTCTGGATATTTTAATATTTAAAAATTTATTTTTCAGATATGCGTTTGCGGTTAACGTATGATAATATCCTCATTTAAAATGAAGAAAACTAAAAACTGTCACGTTTAATAATACATTTAAAATACATAAATAGAAATATTCATGCTGAAAATTTGATATCATACATAATTATACTGTTTACCTGTTTGCGACACAAAGGATACAACGCAACACTTGCCTATACGTTCAAGATAATTCAGGAAATGTTTCAAGTTTATGTCCAGTTTTGATTTCGAGAACTTTTCATCATTTTTTGTTATATTCGCCACTTCAAATTTGCAGGCGTGGTATTATATAAGGGGATACTGATCACTTGTGAGCAACTATCGCATATAACCGTAAATCCATTTAATTGTAACCATTATTTATTAGGACAAAAGCTAACAGTTGTTTGCCGGTTCTTTACAGAAGGGAAGCGATGAATCAATATGCTAGAGGTATCTGAAAAATTTTGAATATTTTGTTAAATATTTTCATTGAACCTGTCAATAAATTAAGCATCGAACAAAGATAGACAAAATTACGTAATAAAATAATCTGTAGCTACACGTGCAGCACGCCAGACTCCGGCAGATATATGCTTGTGACGTTGCAAAGGAAAAGGAAAGAGCATTAATAGATTAAAGAGTCACCAAGGATAGTTTCGAATGAGATTGTGACAGGTGTTAAAACATTGATTTACTGTTTTGAACCCGACTCTAGAGAAAATCATAAGGTCTGGATCGCAGAAATCGAGCAGAGACCACAAATTACTCGACGTAGTCGAACTGTCAGTAGATTTTTATACGCATTATTTTTCCAAACAAAATTTCCAGTCATCTAGGTACCTGTGCCTGGACATTTGGATGAATCCAAATTGTTGCGAAAATTTGTGGAATATTAAGGGTGATTTATCCCCAAGTGATTTTTGGCTGAATCCCGTTATCAAAGATTTGCTGAGGGGCAGACGAATTGAAGGTCGTCATGAGATCGGACGTGCAGTTTGTCAGTGTACGAACTTATAAAAAAGTGAATGCAAAATGGCATTTAATAATTGGATAATTAGATTGAAGAAAGCGTGTCGAGGTGTATGGGAATTACTTTGAGGGGATGCACTGACTTATTATTCACTAATAAAGAACATTGTTGTACATCACACTAACATTTAGAACTTTTAAATACCCTCGTATTTTTTGCATTGATTCGAAATTTTTTTTATCTGATTGTCTAGATTAATTTATATACGTGACAGCTGATTAATAAACATCAAGCCATTTAGTTACTTTATACGTAACCTTTGCTTATCAACTGCAAGTTGGCGCAGATAAAAATATAACACAGGCAATCGCAATTTAAGCGTCCACTTAAATGCGTACATGAACTCAAATATTTTTGGGGACAACATTTTCTCAGATGTAACGAAACACAGCGCTGCCTTAGAAGTAAATCTTGCCTTCTTGTAGAGTCAAAAGCAAAGGTAACATTTAATAATTCCAATCACCCTTCTATAGTCATTATATCACCATGGAAACCAAAGGATCTAAATGTAAAGAAGAACTTGCAAGAGTGGGATTAAAGCATTGCCACCAGTTTATTTAGTACCTCGTTTATGACCAACAGATATCGAGGGATAAAAATTTAGAAACTACAATTAAACGGGGACAACAGTCCGAAAGGAAAACGGTGCTTCTTTGGTAATGCTCATTTCATTTTCTCCTTAAATTGTATTCTATTATTTAATCCTCTAGGACAATAACTGCTAGATGTAATCCTAACGAATCTTTCAAATGTCGATTATTTTGGATGCAAGAATATCAGCAACAATAAAGAAAATCTCTCATTAGCTCCATCGTTAAACATTACATTGTCTTGAATGGGAACAACGGGAAATATCTTCGAGGTTTATTTATACAAGAATTTACTTAATGGCAAATTTTGGACTAGTAAGGATTTACTGCATTTGAGAACGAAATTCAATTTGCTCCTTTCGATCATAATACGAGTAGGACCAACATTGGTCTAGTAACACCTAATTTCAAGACAAGATAAATCAGTTCTGGTCTTTACTACGTTGGCAACAACATCTCTGACTCTGAAGTTCGATAACTCTTGCACACACTGCTAGAATCAATGATTCAATGGATCAAAATAAAATCAGTGGCTAGCAAAGAGTGCTAATTGAAGTGCTTGTAGAAATATATACAGTAAGCTTCAATATTCTTGTTTATACTTCTATGTAGCTCATTTTCTACAAAAACAATGTGTCCGTGCGCGCACGATGCTATAGTTAAATTAATTATTTGTATTTATAGCAATAAGGTGTCTTCCTAACTTGTAACTTGAAATGTGGAGACCGTGTTTTTGGTCATTCACCCGAAAGATTCTAAGTAAGAAGTCAGATTAAGACCAGAAGATTTTTTGACTGGCTTGATGATTTTTATGACTAGATCAAAGTCAGTGGACGATACTTGATCAACAGTTAAGTAGGTTAGACTACAATGATACGTTGTAATAAGGGGTGCACGCGCCGTGTATAATTAGTACCTGTTCGTCAAGAGTATCTTTTTTGACGTTCGCCATTTCCAGGAATAAAACTGACTTTTGTACAGGGCTCTTGGAGTCGAACACTATTCCCTTCTCCCCACGATCTATTATTGCCCATTTAATGTCCAGCTACAATGCTTTATTGTTTAGGGACAACAGATTTGTGATTCTTTTTTTTAAAA
>JAECUM010086102.1:0-20871 GCA_016617855.1 Megalonaias nervosa | reverse complement strand
ATATATATATATATATATATATATATATATAATGACTCAGTGTTAAGTTTTTTAACTGGCAATGCCTTTAGATCTGATGGTACCACTCTCATTTAAAGAGTGTCCTTTGAAAGAAGCAGGTGAATTTATGAATCAAAGAAATGCCTTGTTATGTTTGCTACTTGTCCTAGTCTATTCATGAGTCCCGTATAGTCTAGTAGTCGGGGTGGTTCGCGTTATAAGAGACACGACTAGATCGCGTGAAACTTGGGTGTAATAAGTCCCCATCTGCTAAAATCATTTATCTCCTGTAATGCCGTTATGCACAAATGTATATCAATGGTTTGACTTAAGATGCGGTTTCTCTATATGTGAGTTTGTAAAGTATATACTACAAATCATAGATGTGCATGGCATTAATGGGTATGACTTTTTATGCAGGTTCTCTAATACGCGTTTTGGGATAAAGTTGATCGAGTGGTCTAATGCGCTCTCCTTCACATAGTGACACCTCTCCTCTGCCTGGGTGCTTGCCTCGTCCCGGGCATCGTGATTATTTGAGAAAGCCTGCCAGTATATACCCGTGGGTCTGCAATTCTTCTAGTAGTCTTTCCATATTATTCTACAACTAAATATACTGGCTGCCATGTTTGGCCTATCGTGCTGAAAATGGCGTTAAACCCAACAAAAGGAAGATACAGCATTTAGTCGACTTATTTATGATGATTATGATGATGACTATCATGACCATGATAATAATGGTTATTATTATGATTATTATTATTATTATTATTATTATTATTATTATTATTATTATTATTATTATTATTATTAGGCTTACACTTGCACTTATTCAAGATCAACTGCCAATATAATTTGAAAATCTGTATCTATTGGATTTCAATCAAGTCATATATATGTTCCATATTTAAGAATTGCAGAACAATTATTGGCTATATATATAATATTAATTTGCTGGATTATAAACGGTGAGTAAATGGCAAACTGAAACAATTTTTGCTGTATAACCTACCAAAGTTGGCTTTAAATGCAATCTAAACTACGTGACAGTAATGAAGTGTACAATTGAGTCTGCCACATCAACGTCACTTCTGTGTAACGGTACATCTGAGAGAAACCACCGTCTGGGGATGACCTTTGCGACCGTGAGCAACAAGAACAAGCTAGTGAAGAAAAGAAGTATATTATATTCCTATAATCGAACCTCAAGTTTCGTAAGAAAAGTTAGCGAATTACTTTTATAACAATGCTTTAAGTTTAAATATGCTAATTCACAATACTTCTTTTCTTCTTAGAAAATCTAGTGATTCACGATTTCACCTATGTCGTCATGTTTTACTGTTTTCAAATGGCATACGTTGTATAGTCGTTCAGATGTTGCTATCTTATATGCAATCACAGTACAAAACTATATATTCCTCATTTCAAGTTCACGTTTATTTAATATAATTAACATTTATTTAATCAAAATTCAAATTTTATCCGAATATGCAAATTTTTCAATTAATTTTTGTACATGTGCTATAATATCAACAGATGTTTGAGGTTACGTTCAACATGCAATAGGCAAATCACATATACCGCACTTCATGACAATATCCCATAAACTTAAAATGAGGTGATTAATTATAAATAACTATCAGTTTAGGTCATCATTTGACACAAACCTGAAATGTTCGATTATAAATTAGTTTCAATTTGGATAAAGACTCATGCGCATAAAGCTATTCAAACTGAATATCCATTTACATCTATCAAAACAAGTGTTAAGAACAAAAATATGTATTTTATCTATTTAAAGCAGCCTTTCTTCTTGTCTTAATTTATATAGGTGTCAGTATTTCTCCAAGTGAAATTACCGGGTTCATAAATGACACGGTGCAAATAAACTGTACAGTTACGGGCATTTTGAGCAACGATTCTGTCATCATATCGAGATTCATACCCACGTTTCAGGGAGAGGAAATATTGTCCATTTTAACCATTGGCAATTCAACCATGAACAACATAACTGGCATACATTTTAGTACCACTGTTTTATCAGAGAACGACATGATAATTCACATATTCATCAACTTCCTCCAGTACAGAGATGGTGGAACATACTACTGTAAAACCGGAAACAGGACGGCAACCACATCATTGGCGATATGGAGTAAGAATACAGTGATTCTGAATATTAAAGGCACACAATGCCACAATATTGTTTCTTTCTTCTGCATGGAATTAGATACTGTTGTCAATGTGTACTTCAACATTAAATGGGGAATGTAATATTTTCGATACAGATTAATCACTAAGCCCAAATATTTGTTGCATGATAACATAGTGGTCAGAAATTGTGATTTGATGTGCACATGTAATTAAGGTTATAGTTCTTTGCTAAGTCTAGTACAAAATAAAATGTTTGCTTTAGATTCTTAAAATAACAAAGCAATTTACAGTATGAATTCCTCAGTCACATATACACCCAATTAATTCAATGTCGAGTTAAAGTTTGCAAATATTTCAGGTATTTTAATCGGATCGATTATATATCCACGTTTCAACTGAAACTCGATCAAGTTCTCTGAGAATTGCTGATTGCATATTTTATACAAACCTGTACTGACGAGTTCAATTTTAGATCAATATCAATGGCAAGGTATTATTTTGTATTATTTTGATTTTTGTTTTCAAAACGTTGCCAATTACAACAATTATCGGCACTATTTGAGACCGTAACTTAATTGAAAATGGTCTGATATTAAACCGTACCATTTACTTTTAAGAAGAGCACTACCACTTGTAAAAGAAACGATACAGGAATCACAATGGCTTGTACTGTAAGCACATATTGTTCTTTCAATATTATTCGTACTGGTAGTAGTTTTAGTTGTAAAAGTAATATAATAATATAAAAGAAATATGTTCCAAAACACAGGTAAACCTGATAAACCTAGTCTGATGCTACCGCTGGATGTTGTGAGTGATGAATATAATCAGCTCGGAGACCCCTTTGTCTGCAAGGGAAATGTAGGTTACCCTGGTAGAAACCTACTTGCACTAATCAAAAGTGATGGAACTTTTAAAGATGTCCAACCATTTAAAGTCAACCTGACTAAAGGGAATGTTTCCAATTGTCAGAAAGGTGATAAACTTGAGTTTTACCTAAACAAATTTACAACGAACCTACATAATTCTACCTTGCGATGTGTTGCAACCAACAACGAGACGTTACCTGTTGGCCAATCTGCTCCATATGATAAGAAAGTTCTTCTTCTCGTCCCAGGCACATTTATTGTAATCGGCCACTGTTTGATCTCCCTTAGATATTCATTATCCGCAACCAATAAGTTTTTAATGCATCTAAACCGTTCTTTTCTACATAAAACTTAATGTCATGACACACAGTGTTCTCGAACTTTCAAGCTCCATCCACTTGGCTTGACATTGCTGCTAATCTGTTTCCCAGCATATGACTCAAAATAATGTAATTATGCTTACATTTTTCTCTCACGATTTTACGTTCATTGCGTCTCGTCTATTAATCAAACCAAACTAATCAACTATGTCAAATGAGTAGATCCTTTACATTGGATATAGTATCCAAGAAATTTAAGATAAGAAAGTTAGTTTAGCTATGGACAATCACGGGTTAATTATACTAGAAATGTACTTTAGCAAAAAAACTAAGAACAAAAATTTGTTTTGGTTAGCTTAAAAAGAAACACAAATGCTCGATTTATAGTTTTCAGCGGCAATCATAGAGAGTATTAGACCTATATTACGGCTGATTGCTAATTACATTTGATATCAGACTTTTTGTATCACTGCAGGAAGTAATTGTTATGGTATGGTGGACGGTTTGATTTTGCCATACCCATATCCATTTGATGACTCTAAGAAATACGTATCTTGCGCTGGGAATCGCACCTTTGTGAGAAATGGTGGATGTATAGATGGAGAATGTTATTACACTGATACAAAACGATGTGAGCAGGAGCGAACAACTACTACAACTGTTCGTAAGTGGAAGCTGTATTTTCCGAGGAAACTCATCGATTACATAATTATCACAAAATGAAACGTATTTGACAATGTCGGATCTGGTAAACCCATGGTAAATCATCAGCTGAACGTATAAAAGCAACTGCATAGAAACGTTACAAAATGATTCCAAACTATATTTGATTTACCTCTCACACACAGATTAGCTGCTTCATTACTTACAATAAAGGCACTTTGCATTGTTTTTATGATTCCCTAAATTTTGATGCTCTTGACATATACAGTACAAACATAGGTAGCCAATATGTTGTTGCCAGTTTATTATTATCAGACTCTTATATGCCATTCCAAATGTGCATTTCTGATTTGTTTTTCTTCTTATTCCTCAGCAACAACGACTACTCAGGCAACATGCCCATGTAAGTATAGCACACGTTGTGATTAATCTTTCGCTGATATATTACTATTTCTACTAAGGCTTGGGCTTGTACAACCCTAACTGCATGAAGAAGACTATAATATATTAAGATCATATTAAGCTAATAATAGGTTTTGCTATTGATTAAACTCGCATAATATAAGACACAATTCGATAGTTAATGTATGAAATAGCTAAACATGTCAAACAAACGAAGAAGTCAAACTATTTCTGTGCGCCCGATTTATTATCCTGACATTTGACGAAAGTGTCAGTTATTTGATATCAGAGCCCGTATTTTCTTAACAGACGAGCAGCACTACGTATTTTACATTTTCGATCGAAGTTTTATATTCGATTGGTTAAGATGGATTTGATAAACAAACAATGGCCATTCCCGTGAAATTATAGAAACTTGTACCAAAAATCTAAATATATGTCACTCTGATCGCTGCTGGATATCATATTTCATTGACATGGATTTCTTTTAATGTTTTATAATGCCCAAGTCATGTCCTTTCAGTGATGAAAATTTAAACTTTGGTGGAATATTATACATGCAACATAAAGCTTCCAAATGTAGGCCACGATTGTCTACGTCTAAATCTTCAATAAAATGGCAAACATTGTTTAGCGGTTCTTATTTGGCTGGAAATGGTGAACAAAAATAAGCTGTCAGAGATTCCCATTGCCGCATTGTAAAACAGATCATCAATTAATCCATTAGTTAACTAACGCTGTCGAGATTATTAATTAACCTTGCAACAAATCATGAAGTCGAGAGTTTGGAACGTTCTTCTTTTTGGTCCAGTGGAACATCAATATATGTCTTTCCTTCCGTAAGTGCCACACATAAATAGCCATTTCTCTAATTCTCAGCGCATGAATAAATCCATAACTGGTCATCTTGGCTTCAACACCTGAAAGTTTAGTGTGATCTATCCCTAATCCAGAATTAAGTCAGAATGCGTGAATTTCATGTTTGCCTTAACATGGATTTGTCCACATCTAAACCATTTTATCATTTTAAGTGGCTTCTTCCAGCGTTAGGTATGGTAAATAAATGTACAATTACAGATGCAAATGATTGAATCTTCTGTTCGAAGATTGGACATCATGTCATATGACTATGCACAGTGTTATGAATTTTATCAAGATTAAAATACATGAACCTTCGTCGGCAGACATATACAGAGATCCTTTCTGGTAAGAACTTCCACATTTTTATGTTAAAAAACATAACTAATTTATTTTGTATGGGCGCTTATTGCAAAGACTTCTGCAAATAATGCTTAGACACCTGTCGCCCAGTTTTTGCATGCTCTGCATGCTATTTAAATGTTATTTTATTCATTTTTTGTGTGAAAAAAGCAAAGCGTAATTAAATAATAAAACATCACATTTTCAGAGGCATCATCGAATGGCGCGTTTTTTAAACATTATCTTCCATTGTATATAATAGTGGATGATGGTGATAATAATGGCCATTTAGTAGTAGTAGTAGTAGTAGAGTAGTAGCAGTTGTCATAGTAGTATTATTGCTATCGTTAATATTTTGTTATTAATGTTCGGGTCCGGCTCAGGATCCTGGTTGTTATAAATAATGATATGTTAATACTCAAAGGGAGAGTGTTTTCTCAGGTCTTGACAGTTGGCAACCAATTTCTTTACAATCAAACAAAAAAACGTAAATTATTCCTCAGCAGAGACGATTCACGACTGAAAAGAGGTATATTTCATCAAGGACACCGTGTGTGTGTGTGTGTGTGTGTGTGTGTGTGTGTGTGTGTGTGTGTGTGTGTGTGTGTGTGTGTGTGTGTGTGTGTGTGTGTGTGTGTGTGTGTGTGTGTGTGTGTGTGATTTAGATTTTTAACGTAGCTTTAACTATTTTTCAGTCATATCGCTACGATGTCTTCAGTGTGGCAGTTTATAGTGATGTCTAGCACTGGGGCATCATGCTGCAGACATGTAGCAAGATGTCCCACCCAGTCACATTATCCTGACACCAGGCCAATCAATCCTAACACTAACCTCTTAATGCTGAGTGCCAAGCGAGGCAGCTGTTAGTGCCATTTTTGTAAGTCTTTGGTATGACTCGGCCGTGGATCGAACCCACGAACTCCCGCATCCGAGGCGGACTCTCTAACTACTAGGCCTCCGGAGCGGTACACACGGACGCCGTTGTGGAGCAAATGTTTATATTATTGCTTGGAGAAGTAGCTGAATATATATCCAGAATCAACAATCTAAATATTGGAATATTTTGTCTGTATAAGTTAACGTTGTTCTGTAGTTCCGTAGTTGCAAAATCTGACTGGTGGAAAGACACAAAAAGAAAATCGTGCATGTAATATCTGGAAATGCCATCACTGCATTAAAGGAACATTTAATTTAAAATAATAGCAGGAACTTTCTATAAAAATGGAATGGATTTGCTTGATGTTTGAATGAAACAGAGTACAAACCTATATTGTTGTATATGTTAAATATGATCTCAGCTACAATTGCAAAACTGGCAAGTCACCGTCTGCATAAGGAGGAAAATATAATACATAGCAAATTTTGACACTTTCCTTCAATAATATTTATTTAAGTTATAACACATCGGAAACGAATCTTTTATCCCTTCCTCTCTTAATTTTAAAAAATGCCACGAAAAACTTGAGTAATTTCAATGAATGTTTCTTCACTATATTATATGAAATGAGTATCGTGCAGTGTGTTTGCATTTCTCATCATTTGGCACGTCCGAAAATCAAATAAAGTCTCCCATGTAAATATTGCTTTATCTTTATAGTATAATGCACAGTAAGACGTTGTAAGACATTTGTGAGAACGATAAATGTCTTTGCAAAATGTTATTGACATTTGATTTGTCATCAAATGCATCTATGATTTTCACATTTACAGTTGAAAGATGCAAATGATTGTGGTTAACTGAGTGTTATCTATATTTAAGTTATATTATTGAAATTTGCCTGTAATTAAGTGAAGGAGTTAGTTCCCACGTGACGAATGTCGTTTTTAAAAATAGGTTTACCTGGATCTGAGTTCGGGACGTTGGACTTTCCATTTGAAATTATATGGCCTACCTGATGTTTGTTAGGTTGTTTGTTGAAAGCAAGTAAGCAGACCTGAGCTTGTGTACGAATTTGATGGAAAAATACATATATCCTAGTAGTTTTATTATGTCTTAGGTTTTTATATAAGGTTCTAAGTAAACAGCATTATCCATTCCCATATTAATATCAGTCTTTGGAGAATCACTTTTAGTTGTGTTCGTATTTAATTTGGGAGAATGTACTGATTCGAATTTTTAATATAAGATACAGAGTGTAAATTTACATGTTGGTCTAAAATACTATTTTGATGATCCAAATATATTCTGGACTATCTCTTTGTGATACATCTTGACAGTCAGCACATCGGCATATTCGTGGCTTTCGCTACATCAGCACATTCAAGACTGGAACACCTTCATCGAACAGTCTATCTTTTTGGACCTGTGATAAAACATTCAGGAGTATCTGTATTTAATTCTCAATACTGTAAGCTTCTCTTAATCTTTTTTGTAACTAAGAGAATGAAATTATCTGTTGTATTTTACTACACTTGTTGGTTGTGCTTTTTCTCTTACATAGTTTAAGACATAGAGTCGTGACATTGAGGGAAAAATAATGTGTAGCTTTGCTTGGTTGTTTTTCATTACAGCTATACAGTGTTTAGGAGCAGAAGCCCTTATCAACAGTGCAGTCACAATTAATTGCAAAATTATACTTTGCGGATCTGATTTTGACTTGAATATCGACTTAGACTCTACGGTACTGTTCAGAGAAACCATTCATGGTAATCGTAGTACAACATTTCTCGCTAATGCACGTCTCATCCTTGCTGTGGAAGGCAAGGCTGGAAACCTGACAATTACATTTGAGAAGGTATTATGTAACCAAACCAGAGGGTACAACATCAGCATTTATGGAGGAAATGCATCAAGTATGGCAACATTAAAGGTTAGAGGTAAGTTTATTAGAGGTTAATTATAACTATATGGATCGCTACCTTACTTTGTAAATTAAATAGCTTCGTAAATCAACAGACTGTATACTATTTAACATATTTATTACATGTTTATTCCTATTTTAAAGAAAATCAAAAGGATATGTAAACCGAGATGCAGATAGCCTTTCGTACAACATTTTTGTATAGTTTAGCATTTAATATATTTATATATGAGGAGATCATAAAATCATAAACTATGATTTTCTACATATTTCATTTTGCTCATTTTACTTCTTGCAATTCAGCTGGTTGATAAGTAGATAAACTTCAACTCACTCCACCTTTGTCACTCCACAAGGGCAATGTTGAGTTTGCTGTATAAGTAATATAGACTGAACGCATAGGTACATTAAACTATTTTCATTCAATTGCTAAGGCTCTAACAGTGTTAACAGTGTTAAAAGTTAAACATAATAAAATATAAATATATTTCTTTATGCACAATAGATGTACATTTGTGCCAAGAGATCTCCTTATCATGATGTTGCAATGTAATATCCAGAGACAACTTGATAGATTCAGAGATACGTAAATAACACATTGACATGCTAGGTTTATGGAAGTAAGCCCATTATGTGCCTCATATCATGCCGTCATCTTTCAGTGAATCCCGAGAAACCAAATATCACAGTACCGCCCAATATTTACAACGATCAGGAGACAAATTTTACCTGTCTCGGTCAACTTGGAATTCCTACTGCTTTGATGTCTTGGCAATTAATGTTAACGGGTGGCAAATTTGAAAACTTCAGTGTACAAGGTTCTCCAATTATATCAATAAGCGACTGCAGTGTCATCGGGAATTGGACAGTTCAACTACACCCTGCAGAAAGTTGGAATGGTGGTAGTATAAGATGTCTTATAACAACGCCAGGAAACAGTTCAACTGCAATACATTCGGAGATAATAGCAATTGCTTTAAAAGAACCAGGTTAGTAAAAAAAGAGACTAAAGGTTGTCTGAGAGGTACGATCAAACACTACTTTTAATTAGGTCTGTTCATATATTTTTTGAAATACTTTTCGATTGTACAATTAATACTGAAAATTATTGTAGACACACACACAAATAAAAATACCTCGATACATAGTAGTGTACAAAGTAATGTTAATGAAATATTAAAATGCCGAGACATCAAATTGTGGTTATTTCTGTACGATTAATTTTAGAACAGTTAAATTTAAATCTCCCAAATATTGGTTAAATGAAGTGATAAATAGGATTTTATTCATTTGCTATGCACAAAGTTTTGTACAAAACTCATTTACCTTCTTTAGGGTAATTATAAATATGGACAAACCGCAGAATAAATTCTTTCAAGCGAAAACTATAACAATACACACAAAACGATTTCAAATGTGGATTCTTGGTTTGTCTCAAAATGTATTACATAATATATAATAATTATATACAGTTTGCCGATTGAAAACGCTTGCTGGAGAAAACATTTATCCGTGTTTAACCTTTTGTTTGTTTATTCAATACATGTATGCTATCCCGAATGTCTTTAAATCGAGTTTCGTGAAACACGATACAGTCTGAATTTAATTCGGTGTTGAATTGGGCTGAGGCCACGAAAACGCATTGAACATGCAAGCTAATTCCGTCCTGATAATATAAGGTTTTTGGTTTGAATTGTTGTCTCAAAACTATATAATTCATCTTGCCACAATTAAACTTTCTTAGAATTTAATATCCATGTGTCTAACGTCTTCAATGAGAAAACTATTTTCAGTATTCCCAACACCGAATATACATTCAGATACTTACGATATACACCCTTGTTACATTTAATCCATTATGTTACCCTTAACAGATATATACTTTACCCCACCGTCATCGTCTGCATACATTGGATCACCGCACAGATTGACGTGCCAGGCCAGAAATATGACAAATATTAGGAGTGTCAAAATTGAACGGCACACCGCCTTTGCTATTCGAGAAGAAGTTGCTTCCATAGCGCTCAACGGAATCACGACAAGCAATTTCAACGGCATACGAATAAACAGCACTAGTAGTATCAGTGCAACATCTGCTACCATTTATGTGGATTTTGATAATCTTACCTGTAAGGGCGAAGGTGATTACTTCTGCAACACATCACGCGGTCATATGAGTGTTTTGCGTAAGTATTGATGTGCATAATTATAAACGCTTACAGAGAGATAAGGTTTCAGATGGAAAGGATAACCAACAACGTAATGCCTTTTCGTTAGAGAGAAATAAGTGAATGCAAAAAAATTCTTAAAAATCAATGGTCCATAATGTGTGTATTGTTGCCGTCATTGGCCTTCTTTTATATTGCATTTATCAACCATCTTCACAGACTCGTGCAATTGGCCAGAATAGCTGGGTCAGTTGGTTTTTATTGCTTCATCAAGTATTTACTAAGAAAATATTTTCTATTTAGACCTGATTGTCTGTAAACAACTTTCCTTATATTCAGTAGAATGCAACATACAAGCCTAAACATTAATACAATATTTATTGAATTCGGACTCTCAAATTTTCTGTAATACGATAAAATAAATAGTTATGATAGTTCGAAAATGTCGCTTGCATTCGACTTTCCTGTCATTTACTTAATATGCATATATTCTAGTATATGTTACATAACTTACGCTGATTTGTTTTTGATATTTTATGTCTGAGTTAATCTCTAACCATCAGCTTTCGAGAATATTTATTTCTTAAAAATGCATTGATATGCACATTGGTTACCAAACATTCCTAAATACTTTTGAATTTATTTGCAACTTCATATAGATATTAGCACAAATGTGATTTGTTCTGATACAGGATGGCAAATTTATTAAAATAGTCACGTTTTGTCATAGTTCAAAGCATTTCCGGACCCAATTCAGACAATAAGCGTTTGTATCCTCTAGTTTGTATTCGGAAGACTATCACTGGTAACATTTCTTAGATGTGTTTGTGTATCTTAGCTGAACACTGAAAAATATTGGCAGTATTGAATCAAAACCAGCATTAAGACCAAAGCAGACAATAAAACATTTATTGAATTAAGAAACGTACCTTTTGGCTAGTATACCAATACTTATCCATATTGGACATCAACTGCCGACCCAAGCAAACAGGTGCGACTCGACCTGTACCGGTGATCCCCGGTCTTTTTTCTACAGAGTATTATGACCGTGGATCATTTTTCAACGGAAATTAATGACTGGGGTCCATTTTGCTGTGGCGCATACTGACGAGGGGTGGGGGTTTAGCTTTTCTACAAAAGGAGCCCATTTTATACGTACGGGTATCACCTGCAATTCCATATTGTATGGTAAAAACCATACTAGGTTGACAATAATTCAAGGTAATATATAGCTGGTGCTTTGCTGCGACGTGTCACTCGAAATCCTATGTATGTTTATACTTAAATGGTATCGGTGGCGCTCCTTCTTACACTTTCTCGTTCTTGATGCACGTATAGGTATTGCATAGTGAAGTCGCGTATGGGTTCACACAGACCGTTCACTCTTCCGAAAGCGAGCCACACAGGAGTTATTAATTATTTAATTGCCTCCTCGGGCAGATACTGCTCAGAAACCGTGGTCACACTTGAATGCCCCTGCGACCTCGGCGCCGTTTTGAACGTCAATCTTTCATCATCTCATCTGTTTTTAAAGCATACTTTCAGTTAATGACTAATGTGGGACAACCTGTACTTACTCTTGCCATCCATGGACGATCAGCGATGATACGACGTTTGCAAGGACCTCAAAAATGTGTGCGAAGATCGAGACAGGCTTTCCCGTTGGATTCATCGTATACATCAACGACGCACCATCTGTCTACGATCTACAAACAAATATCAACGACCTAGTGGGCTACGATGATATCGATGCTGTACAAACAAACAGCATTTCGCGGATTTGTTTATGCAAAAAACAGAAAACACTGATGTCATTTACCTCATGCAGTGGATCGTCCAGATTCGGAAGGTTATCATCAACAACGCCAATATGATGATGTTGCTCAGCGCAAAGGATAAACACGGGTTAAGAAACATCTACTCGGCATTGTCCTCCTGCGACATGGATCACAACCAATTTAAAGACATCCTCGCATACGCAGAGTCTACCCACACGGATTATTCACGATAACCTTCGCTGATCCACGCACGCGATGCAGATCGCTCTCGACCAGATATTTCATTGATTGTGCGATTTGTCGCTCACACGCAAATAGCTAGCCAACATAGCGCGTCAGTCACACACACACACACACACACACACACACACACACACACACACACACACACACACACACACACAAACACACACACAAACACACACCGATTAGCCCACGAGAAAATTGAAGCCATTAAAGTATGCACGCAAACGAACCGTCTAGTAACAACTACAATCACGCTAACCCACACGCGCTGATCATAGCAAGGGGATCGGACTTACATCTGAGTAATCAGAATATCCATACAAGAGCTACCAGCGCAAATCCACGAGGCCCCAGTGGCCGCAAAAAATGGTGAACGAGCGGCTCAGGACGCTGCTTACACTATTAATTTTACGCGTTCGAAGTATAATTCGATGACGCAGCACAAATATGAAATTTAATCGATGATAAATACCGCAGTGAAGAAGAAAAACAAAACAGATTGCAGTAAAATCACATCAATGATTATTTGCCTGAGATACCCCAGATAATAATGACAATCGTCTTTACCGTCGTGTAGGTCCTAGAAATTCTGTTGCTAAAGATATTGCCGCTTCTCATCGATACCAACGTGGATTTTAACTTGGGATTTGAAGCACGTCTATCATAATTTTACACCCAAGGTCAACATTCACGAGTGATTCAACTGAAAGGATTCAGTAGTTGCGATAAAGTTATTTTTGGAGATAAACACCCTGTACTATTGATACGTCGTGGCAACGACGCTGAATCAATTTGGCACGCTGAAGCGCAATGTCAGCCTAACCGCTGCGCTACACGGACAAGTTGAACTGACTAAGCTATTATTGTGGATACTCTCGCTAACACAGTCGCTCGGGTTAGAACAACGATTACTGTCATTGATGAGAACTTGGATGCGCGTTCACGTTCCGCTTCTTCAGTACTCAGCTAAGGCTACGCTAGAGGTTGGGGAAAAAACGATCCAACTTGCAAACCGAATTCAGCAATGAATCCCGGTTACGTGCCACTACCAAGAGCAGCCCTAGAAGTGTCAATGTCCTCTGACTTTCAAGTCACTGGAACGGCCCTACGAGTTTTACAATTTAACGTCAAGGGTCTTTCAGCAACCAAATGAACCGTCATAAATACTATAGCCCACCGTCCTAATGTTGACTTAATCTGTCTGATGGAGACTCACGTCGCAGACCAGGTAGCAGGACGATACACCATTGCAGTTTTTGACCTCATTTCATCAACGCCAGACTCCAGATACGCGCTGACATTACTGATGCCTCTCTAGTCTCCTGCACCAGATTCTGCGATGTGATCCAGGTTGGAGAGTACAAGATTTTGCTAATTTATACAAATCGCCCAGCGCCCACTGAGACAACAATATAGTTCCAACTTTTGAACACCCAGCCATATATATTGGCGACTTCATTAGACATCACCCTTACTGAGGCTACTAGAACCCCGATGAAGACGGGGAAAACTTGGTAGAGTGGGTAATGAACAATGACATCCTTCTAACTCACGACTCCAAGCAACGTGGGACCTTTCATCTGCAAGATGGAAAAAGGACTACTCATCGCACCTCTGCTGGGTTAGCTCCATTGGTGACCATCCTCAGCCAGCAAGCCATCAGTTCTAGACGACTTCCTACAGTCAGCACAGACCAATACTTATCCATATTGGACATCAACTGCAGAATGAAAACAGCTTTCCACAGCGGCGTTGGAGCATCCGTATAGCAGATTGGACGCAATACAGTGACATGTTGGAGGGAAGCATAGTCACCATACCATCTCGCTGCATCCCAATTAAGGAAGCTTGTCACCACTTCAAAAGAGCCGTATTCAAGGGAGCCAGTCAGTCTGTTCCTCGTGGCCATCGTCCAGGCTATGCACCCTGTTTCCAGGAAGAGTGTCAGGCTCTATGAAGCATCTGGAGACCCATGCAGAGCAGATCACCTGATTGAATCCCTGGACACTGCCAGGCGCACTCGCATGGAGGAAACTACATGGAAACTCAACTTCACGCGCTCCAGCCGGAAGTGCTGGCGCTTGATTCACCGACTATGCACCACTCATCAACCACCAGTTCAATTCCACCCTGTTGTCAAACCAAATGCTGTTGCTAGCCATTTACTACAAGTGGCAAAAGCACCCCTGGACAAACAGCACCAGCGTCAGGTACGAAATTAGTGTCGTCAGAAGTCAGATGAACTAGATCAGAATACTCCAGAGAACTTTATCTTAGCAGAACTTGAAAAGGTGCTCTGCAACATCAAATCAGGCAAAGTAACAGGAAATAACAATATCCTGCCTGAGTTCCTGAAGAATTATGGCCCGTAGGCAAAGGTATGGCTCGTTGTTTCATACAACCGGGTTGTTACTGAAAAGTGCATGCCGACATTTTGGTGTCAGGCAAACATTATTGCGATACCAAAGCCTGGCAAAGATCCCCATAATGCGGCGTGCTATCGGCAAAACTCCTTGCTTTCAGTCTATTTCAAGGTAATGGCGCCTCATTCTACAATGAATCGGTCCGGACTTGGAAAACATCATAACTCATGAGCAGGCAGGCTTCAGGCATGATCACAGCACTTGCCTCATATCGTTTGTTGAGAACGGTTTTCAGAGGAACCTTAAAACTGGAGTTGTTTTCCTTGATCTAACTGGGGCATACGACACTATCTGGCATACAGGGCAGTTTTTGAAAATTCCCAGATTATTTTCTCGCTTGAAAGTTGAGATCAACGAACTGTTCCTTCGCGACAGGCGCTTCAGAGTGCTCATCCGAGCGAGCTACAGCTCGTGGAGACGTCAGACTAATGGACTCCCACATGGGTCTGTTCTTTCGCTATGTCTGTTCAATGTTTATAGCAATGAGTAGTCTAAAACACAGTCGCGTAAGTTTATATACGCAGATGACATTCCTCTTGGGACCCAAAGTCGCTCATTTGCTGAGGTCGAGGTGATACTGAACTAGGATCTGGAGGAACTGATGAACTTCTTCAAGAAATGGCGCCTACAGCAGAGCACGTCAAAGACAGTATCCAGCGTCTTCCACCTTAACAATGTAACTGCGAAGCGTGAGCTTTGCATCCTCCTCAATGGACAGCACATAAAACACGACCCGATACCAACATACCTTGGTGTAACTTTGGACTGATCACTGACATTCTCCAACCACCCGACGAAAACTGCAGCAAAAGTGAGCACTCGAAACAACCTAATCCGCAAACTGGCTGGCTGAACATGTGGCGCTAGTAGTCAGAAGCTCAAGACATCAGCACTGGCCCTTTGTCATTCGACAGCCGAGTATTGCACTCCTGTCTTGGCTCAATCGCTCCATACCAAATTATTTAACGTCCAGCTGAACACAACAATGCGCATGACCTCTGGAACGCTACGTTCTACTCCCTTACCATGGCTTCCGGTACTGAGCAACATTCTTCCTTCACATCTCCGTCACCAGGAAGCAACTACAAATTGCTGGCTAAGGCCTATATCAGTGAGAAATTTCCACTGTACCTGGACATCATATCACATCCAGCGGTCCGCTTGAATTCGAGACATCGAATCTGGTTAGGTCCGTTGTCGGAGGATATGACAGCTATTTTAGGCATGAAGTGATGAGTGGTCTTCAACATATGTTGTAAACCACTCCCTCATAACTGAGCCATCTGTCTGCCCTCCTGGCTTTAACCTTCCAAGACATCTGTGGACCACCCTGAACCGTTTCCGGATATGATATGGACGTTGTGCAGTCAACCGTATATGATGGGACCCTGCCACTGACTCTTCTTGTAGCTTTGGAGCTCTGCAGACAATGTCACACATTGTGAACATCTGCCAACTGACAAGGTGGTTGTCAATGATAAAGGACCCGTTCCGATCACTCCGAAATATCTGTGAACGAGGTAGATCTGTGCCAAACAAGTAGATTCAGCTCAACGACAAGTATGCATAGCATTGCTTTAGGGCGCATTAACGTGTCAGGGATGTCACTGCTACTGCACAAGCCTCGAAAGCCATCCGAAGAAATCTTCGAAGATTTTGATTAGAACCATGCCTCACGAGCATACCATAGACTGATGTCGTTCATGGTGATAATTCAGAATGTCTTCACATGACTGCAGGTTTCTCAAAGAGATTTTGCATTAAATTACCATATTTATTACTTTTCCCTCGAGCGTCTGGATTTGTTTGGGCAGTCCGTCGAACCTCCATAGGCGCATTAATGGCCGCTGTTGTCGGCCATCATCGTGATATTGTCAGACAAACAATGTTGCTCGATGGGTCGGTGGAGCAATGGCATGTACGAGAAGAACATGCACGTATCGTATTAAGGCACACACAACCTGTCTGTTAAAATTGCATGGGCACGAAGATAAATGAAACGTATCATACACAAACATGTGGGGTCACGCTGTCGCAAAAGCAGCTTGGAAAGTGGAGATCCGCCGCGGATGCATACAGGCATGACGCTTAAAATGTCACACACAGCCGTATCAGGTACCTCATGCACAAAGTCCCACTACCAGCCACACAGGTGAACCAGATCAATGCGGCCAAACAAGCATTCTTTGAGTCGCACTGAATTTATCATTGGATGTATTGGCCAAGATGGACAAGCACAGTGATATCCAACATAATTCCCGGTCATGTGAACATGTTATATCACCTCATGACTGTGATCCCGTAAGTAGTTCCAATTAGCACGCTGAAGTTCAAAATACGTCAGATATAATGATCATATACGTCACATATTTTGTTTTGCATATAACTCACCCGAGCTTCTCTTCATTATCTCGATCATACACTGTTTGATTTGCTCTTTTTGCGATATTTGCTCTAAGTTTTTAACTCAATCGTATATACGTAAGTGATATTAGTTCATATTAAATTGGGGTTTTTTTTAATTCTTGAAATAAAACAGCATCAGCAAGCCTGGTTCAAACAAGAATAATGATAATTTTTGTTTATAACTGTTCTCTGCGTGCGAGCCTAAATAAACCTCAGTTGGGCCTGCAGAAATGCCCATGCTTGAAAATTGTTTGCTAGGCAGGCCAAGAACTGTACAAAACCAGGCGCAGCAACAATCCTGCTCATGCGTCTAAAATAGGTCTTCTAACAAGCACTGTTTGTGTATTTTTGCCTGATAAGACGATTCAAGAGATTAAACATGGGTCGGAATGAATCTGAATCGTGTTCTAGTTTGTGGGAGATAATTAACGGGTGGCTTGATAAAGGTACAACGAACCTTCATTATTGCAGGTATTCATTTTTTCAATGGCTTCAAGATGTCTCCTTGCACTGTACTTTAAATCATTGGAACTCTATACAGTCTCGATGCGTAATTGAATATTCCTAGTGTAAACCTTAGCATTTATCAAAACACTACTACGTCACAAACTGCATATCATCATTTCCTTTCTGTCTTCAGGTAGTCCAAAGGTCCCAAGTATTACACTTCCAATCGAGTTTATTGCTGGTCAACAACATCAGTATATAACTTGCTTCGGAGAAGTTGGTTATCCAGCTGGCTATATTGTTGTAGAAACAAATTTAACAGGAACGTTCGTAGAGTATAACTTTACGGGTGTAATGACTGACCTAAAAGCGAACACTGAGAACTTCAGTGCAACCTACACTCTTAAATTCAGAAACAGCATCATAGCAAATGAATGGAATAACACACAACTGAGATGCGTGGCTAAGAATAACATCACTGCTCCGGATCCTTCATCATCATTGACGTCAGAAGAGAAAGTGATATTATTGATCAAAGGTAACATATATCTTCCTCAAGATGCGAAGCTCCATTCTAATATTTTTCCAAAATATGAATGTATATAGAAATGGTCATCGGATAACGAGCACTACCACGTTGTAGCTGCATCTTGATTTGGTTCAAGATGTCGTGTGTCAAGTCCTACCACATAGACTTATTTCATCTTTTCCGAATTTAATTCAGCAAAAATGTAAATTTAATCATACCTGACTAACACAAGTTTATTTTCTAGCATGCACATATTAAATTAGGTTCTAGTTTGAATAGACTTTAATTACTTAGATATGCTAATCACTTTGACTTAGTCTTTAACTTAGTCGTGACACTCAAAGTTCTATCGGAAGTAGACCATGGAGTCTGGGTTTTGGGTATAATTTTTCCTGATTGTCAGACGACTCCTATGAACAAATGTAGGCTTCTTTATCATTTAAATATCGAATTCAACGGTCACTAATGTTTGTAATGAACTAGCCCTTAAATGTATATGATAACGGCTATGCACATTTTTCTTTCGTGCAGTTGTATCACATTTAACATTAATGACAAATTGAGAAATAGTTATGAATTACAATTCCATTTAATTGATCGAACTTGAGCAATAAGCTATTTGGTCATGTAATGTAAATGATATTCTAAAAATAGATTGTTTGCTACTTCTCCTTTGTACAATTCCTTCCTGCTGAAACTGAATATGTACATTTGCTCTGTTTTCAAGCTGATTTCTGCACTGGAAAAGTTCAGGACGAAAGATACAGTCATCCTTATGCCTGCAATTACTATGTTACATGCTCTGGAGCGGGAACAGCCCTGAGGCCACAATTCATTACTTGCGGATCAGTATTGTAATTCCGGCGCAGGATATTGTGATTGGTGTTACAATGTGAATTGCACACAGGTCGTGAAAATCTAAGAGCATTCTCTGATATTGGGTTGATAGCATATGTGATAATATATATATATATATAGCATATATTTTGTTTTTACGAAATCTATGTATATCTGTTTAAAATGGAGCTTATATCATTAACGAGGAAAATATCAAACATTCTTTTACAGTGTGCAGCAGTGTGATTCTTTTTATTTTGAGTATAAAGGCGTATGTATTGTGAGGCAGTCTGTGCATGCATGGACTACAGGCCTATGTATGTGCGGCAGTCAGTGGTTGCTTGGACCTAAATGGCTATGTAACGTATGACGTATGACGTATGATTGTGCTTATTTTAATTAGTTACACTTGATAAATATTGTTTTATTATGTTATATAATTCATTTTGTTTTATTTGTGTCATTATGTAAATACCTATAATTGACCCGATTGCAAGGATGTTCATTCCTCTCTAATATACATGTGAAAATTACTCTTGGGAAAATATAAAAGACACATGTTATTAACAAATGATTTTACCTTGTAGCAACATGTTACCAATTATTTTGAAAATATATATTTTAATATTGTTTTGATAATAAAATTATCTACTGAATGAAATATATGGCAAAAGTATAAATGCCAACGTTAATGACATAATAAATGATATTAGACTTAGCTATCGACATTACGTGATATTAGCAAAGAAATGAACAACAACACGCACACACACAAACTGAGTCAAGCAAACCCTTTACGTACAAGCCGTATCCTTCTTCATACTACGGCCTATTGGCAAAGTCTAACACTCACTACCTTACAGTCACAGGCTATAAATCTAATATGTACGTGCATATAGAATTGCAATAGCGGTACGTGTATGTTTACCAAATCGTCAGATCTATAAGGAATTGTTATGTTATGTGCTAATTCTCAATAGACGATCTTCAGAAATAATATACCACTATCCTATGTTTATTTGTACTTCGTGAAGCTTACAAATACGTTTATAATGTACACATTCGTCGAATCACTACTGTCATGAATTAGTCGATCGCTTTCAGCAAGATCAATTTCAAACAGATTTAGTAAGTGAGAATTTCATTTTTCTTCTTCTTCTTCGTTCTTTGTCAATGATCATATGCCACGGTTTACATAACAGACCATTTTATGGTTTCAGTTTGCCTTCTGTTTGGTGCTTTAACGACACATCAACACGTGACATGTTTATAATACTTATGTAATTGACATGAAATGTCTTGCACAGGGGCAGATCAAGGTGGCTATTATGTCCTGTTCTGACCAGGATTCGAATGCTTGACTATTGGTTGCGAGTCTAACACGCAAACAGCAATAGTAACAAATAAACAAAAATAATATATTGTGAAATACACAATGCGACTTCAAAGGGAAAACTTTGAAACATTTGAAACAAAAACCACACATATGTTTAGTAAATGTTACGCAACAATAAGGTAATATTTAAGAAAAAATATTTGAACATTGAAACACAAATTGTTCAGCCGTAACAGGATTTGACCTGACAACACAATGTGATGAAAGATGAAGTTTACGAAATGAATTTATA
>JAECUM010086099.1:0-15201 GCA_016617855.1 Megalonaias nervosa | reverse complement strand
TATATATATATATATATATATATATATATATATATATATATATATATATATATATATATATATATATATATAAAGTCACATGGCTTCTGAAGTGCTATAAAGCAATTTGATAAACCTGTACTCTTGGTATCATCAAACTGTGATTGGCATATGAAATAAGCATATCGTTACGGTTTCAATAATAGACTTCTGTATTCTTTTGATCAGTGATGAATTTCCGCTTATTAATAATTCATAAAAAAAGAAAATAACGACAAAAGTATTCATAATTACCTTTTTCTAAATGAATTCAACGAACTCCCCTCTACTTGTCCCTCCACCATCTCTCTCTCTCTCTCTCTCTCTCTCTCTCTCTCATGCCATCTGGGACAAAAGACGCGAAAATATGTGAAGTGAGAGAGAAAAGGAATTTGTATTGCATGAAAACCTTGAACTTTAACCTATACCATGTAACATTTCCTAGAGGAATCCGTGTCCTTGTAAGTCATGCGTACTCTCTCTCTCTCTCTCTCTCTCTCTCTCGATCGACATTCGTCACAAGCCACCGGCGAAAACCCGTGAAAAAGAGCGGGATTCTTGCTCGTGGCATGAGACGATGTCTCTGGACTTACGATAGTAAATCTGAATGGCAATCCCAGAGAGAGAGAGAGAGAGAGAGAGAGAGAGAGAGAGAGAGAATATATTATGGTCAGTAGCTATAGCTAGTAAAGCAAAATATTGACTTAGATCAACTGTAATTAACTTTCAATGTTTTAACTATCTCTTTTCGGTTTGTCATTTCGCTTAGCGTATTCCGCACTCGTTTCGATGTACTCGCCGATTATCTAATCGAATGACCGTACTTTGACCGTTTGGGCTACTAGCCATGTAAACCGCCTTTCATGATTAAATCTAGTACTAATATTAGTATTCCAACTTTGTGGACGGGGCACTAACATGAGCCTGTGTGTATCATTGGAACAGCAGGGTGTGATTCACATTCGGCGCTTTTTCTGCTTACTATCACAAATTTTGATCATGTTCCTAACAAATACTGCAAAAAACTAAATACTCCTCTTATTTATTAGCAGAATTAATGCATATCATTGTAGAAATACGTGTAAAATATCGTTTACCTTCTGTATCCGATATTGTCATTTGGATCATCCGCCATTTTTTAAATTTTTTTTTGTGCCATATACTGATATTGCTTATCTGGAACGTAAATAGATCTTAGTAAATATGGTATGCATTGAATAACGTATAGTAGAATATCCAAATATGGCATAGTAAGCCTTGTACTGGCAAACGAATTACCGCGAGAATCTTGTGTTATCTGTCATGGCGGACAAGGTACGGTTAGCGTAAACATTCCAATATAATTCACCTGATATAAGCTTAATAAAGTTATCATTAGCCAAACTAAGAAAGATAACTCTTCTTAGGTAGTAGATTTTAACTACATTCATCTTTTTGTCTTTGACAATAGTTTTATTTGCGCCATTGTAAGGTATAGGATCAGATAGTAGCCATAACCACGTCGAGGCTATGGCATCATAGCTAGATTAAATCACAAGCGTCTCCTTTATTTCTTCAATCAATACGACTTAAAATAGATGCTCAAAAAGGGAACAAATTAAAAATTTCAAAAAGGACTCTGAACGGCTACAATAGCAGCATAACTACATTTTGTGGAGGACACTCTGGAAAGAGATATGAAGAGTTCACTCACACCGTCAATACAGTTTCCTGTTGTTAGTCACAATTATGCTGGAAAGTTCAAATATGTGTATTTATATGTGGTTAGAAACTAAGCTTAACTAGTGTTATTCACGAATACCTATTCTCTTCTTTCCCGTCCATGTGTTGCATGTGAGTCATCCAAAACTCGTGCTAGTGACCATTACCTAGTGTGAAGACTCTAAAGTCTTAAACTAAGTAACAGAAAAAACCCCCCAGCAAGTTGAGTAAAATTCAACAAATAATATATATCCCTAGAATGCAAAATGAAAATTTAAAAGAAACTTCAAGTATTGTGAATCAGAGCCCAAATAATCCAAAATGTTCTATCACTAGTCCAAAAATATAGTGTTCCGAATGAATTCCAGTATTGAATGTGCTGATGTGTCAATAGTTTTGACGAATCACAGTGATATAATCCAGAATATCTTTGAATGAATTCACAGTAATCCCACTTCACCTATCCGTCTGCTTGTATGTATGTATGTATGTATGTATGTATGTATGTATGTATGTATGTATGTATGTTCCATCAAAAATTTGTGTTAGTGACCATTACCTATCCCTTTCCTCTCCCATCCGATTTGTTTGTACGTGTCGGCATTGGTCAGTAAGACAGTTAGTGGCCATTACCTATTTCCCCTCTCCCTCATCAGATTTGTTTGTATGTATTGGTCAGTACGACTGTGTTACGTATTGTTCTTGGATTGACAAAATAAGTAATTGCCCGTTTTAGGTGTCTCTTTGTCAGTCTCTGCATGCTATTTGTCCACTCCTATTAAAATTTACACAGAGGGCTATACTCACCCTAATGCCTAAGTTCCACAGAGGGCTGTACCGGGTCTCAGCATGTTTATTTGCCACGAGCCGCAAAGTGGCACTAATGTTAAATTTCTACAAGACCCAATAATGATAAATCCAATAAGCCCCACAGAAGCCCACACCCATGTTAAATTTTCTATGAGCCCGATCGTGCCATTTGCAATTTTAAATTCCCGTAAATCCCAAACCGCATGTTAAATTTCACATAAGCTACACAGTGCAATCCCCTTTATTAAATTCCCATAAGGTTCATAGTAGCCCAAGCCTCATGCTAAATTCCCCATAAGCTCCACAGCCCCCTCCCGCGCCCTCCCCCTCTTAAAATGTCTGTGAGTAAGGAATAAATCAGTCGAATGAAAAGGCAAATCCAATCAAACCGTACTGTATCAATAATTTAATTCATGAAGTTAGTTTGAAATTGAAACTACAAACACGACGACGAAGGTAATGATATTATTGTTATTGTTGTTGTTGTTGATGATATTATTATTATTATTATTATTATTATTATTAGATGGAAGATTTTGTTGTCTTAGGTAAACTTTCATTATAACCAAATACCGGTGTCACCTTAGTATGACTTAGTATGGTGTGACCAATGACTGATGATACAAAGGGAAGGGTAGTAATGTACCCAGTAAATAATAATAACAATAATTTCTTGACTGACATATAATAATTTTGCTAAATTGCTTCACAGAGGAGTAATAGCTATCTGAGCGAATCAACTGGAAGAAATTTGCAACCAAACAAATGGCATAAAATTTCAATTATCAAAGTAGTTTGACGAATTTTTCGGCTGTATCTTCACATCCAAGACTCCAGACATTTCTAAACTTTACACACGCGCCATTTTATTATTTGAAACGGATTTGGATCAGTTACGCGGCATAGGATAAATAATTCTATCTTAAAATGTCATAAAAGAAAACAATGAGCAGAGCAGCATTTTGAGAGAATGTTTCGTCCGATTTACAATTAAAGAAGTTCGTAACCGCTTGCAGTGGTGAAGGAAAAGGAATCGAACCAGTGATCTGCGAGGTGATTGGCATTACCACGACAAGGTGATTGTGCGGCATTTTGGGATAGGGTGTATGTGCGGGACATTGTTAATAAGGTGGTTTGAACCTTTTTGTCACAAGGCAACGAAATAAGTATACAGAAAGATCATTAAATTCATTTATCTAGAAAATAAATTGAGCACAGTGCAATTAATTAATTTGCAGGAATTTATATTTTCTAAAGTAAGTATATAACATATCAGTTTATTTTTTTTATAAAAATGGACAATGTTTGGAAAATCAGCGTCCCAACTAAGCCATCTCAAAATTGTTTCCTTACGAGTGATCGCCCTTGCGAAAAATCTTTCATTGCAAGAAGGAACATGTGGCTTGAATTTTTTTTAGTCTAGTAAGAAAAAAATACTCGATCTTCCAATAACAATCCAAAATATAAAAGGGAATGGAACATGGCGGATGTATATATTCATCAGACCTCCCAAGGTCATTGAACAGAACAAATTCCACTTCTTTTTAAATCATTCTCGAGTAAAGTCTTTTCTCTCTTCTTTGTATCTATTTCTTTATTAAGTTCTTCTACGCGTCTTTCCAATTCAGCCTTTTCGGATCGTGAATCTAATTGTGATGATATGGCCCTAGGAGTTGATTGAGAGATTGCTGTGCATGGACGACTCAGCATTGATAGTTCAGTATACTCTCTACGGACAGTTTGAAGTTCTTCCTCTGACTTCAGCAGTTTTGATTCTGCCTCTTTCCTGAGCTGCTTCTCTTCTTGAAGTTCGGTGATACTTCGCTCTAATTTGAGTAAAAGTTTCGTATTTTCCCCCTCCTTTTTCTGATTCCTTTCTTCTAATCTGCTGATTTCTTTCTCCTTCTTTTTCAGTGTAATCTTCAAGTCGCCGATTTCTCTATTTAGCGCTTCCAACTTCCGCTGCGTTTGGTCCCGACTACTTTCCACCCTCTCCAACCTCCCCCACAATAACTTGAAGTTTTCAGCATTAAAAATGCTATGATCCTCCTGTAATACACATAAATAAATTAGTTTCAAAATATTTTATTATGTACCCTTGTGTTATGGAATGACGAAATTTTTTCTGATAATGAGACTGTTCTGAATAACTTAGGATGTGGAACCTAAGCACGTTCTCAAACTCCCGGTTCTTGAATGTTAAAATACAGCTAAGCTCCACCCCTTTCGCCTAGTTATCCAATACAGTGTACGAGTACCTTCACCTCGGTAACGTCAGCAACATTAAGTATTACGCCGTTTACGCACACCGTTAAATGGTCACGTGACTCGTCATTCGGATCCGGCCCTTGGTGCAAGAAATGAGAAAATATAACGTCATAGAATTCTTTTAATGCTATTACTTAATTCTTTAAAAAAAATTAAATACCATTAATGTCATTTTGACAATTAGAAAAGCTTTCAAAATGAAGATTTATAAGGTTTATAAGTGGAATATGCATGTTTACTGCATTAACCGTGTACATGGAATCATGCGCATGCAACGAATTATATTTTGCATTAAGCTAAAACTAGCTAAATTAATATGAAAGTTCTCTACTTACATGCATCAGCAAATCAGTATCCAATAAATCCATGCACAAATAACATACCACAAATTAAATTCCGATTATCACCAACACAATTTTCAAAACGAACACTAACGCATCGAAAACGAACACATAGAACGATACATCCAACATGACTAATACAATTTCGAGTCGAAATTCAGTTCCTAGTTTGTTAGTTAAGTAGATTATACGCTGAATGCTGAATGCGCATGACATGAATAAGTCCTCGCAGGAAGTGGGGGCAATGACAACAGTTTGGGATCATGACAGTGTGAGTATCTTTACGTGAGAAACCAAGTTTACGCACCAACTGGTCAGTGGATGTTTAGGACTAAATGTCAAATCAACACAATCCAGGCCATATAGTGCCGAGTAAATATAGGCCTCTCCAAAAACGTCAAACAAGACAAACATAAAAACAAAGAAAGGGTAAAACTTTTAAAATACAAAGTCAATTTAGTTTTTTTTTTTTTTATATGAAACAAGCTCTTTTGAAAAAAGTCCAGGATCTTCTCAACGTGAACTTCAATCGGGATGTCTCATAGGGCAAAATATATGTCCCCTTTTACGACATACAGGAGTGAATTTCATCAAGGGCTATATCACGTGGTAAAAAGTTTCTCTATATTAGTCCCCTTTCACGACATACTGGAGTGAATTTCATCAGAGGCTGTATCACGGGCTAAAACGTTTGTCTCGATTAGTCCCCTTTTACGATATACTGGAGTAAATTTCGTCAGTTGCTGTATCACAGGGTAAAAAGTTTGTCGCCATTAGTCCCCTTGTACGACATACAGGAGTGAATTTCATCAGAGGCTGTATCACGGGTAAAACGTTTGTCCCCCTTAGTCCCCAATAACGACACACAGATGGGTGCATTGGGTCTATTCTACATCGTTAAACCAGCTGGGTGGTGCAACAAATACACGCTTGTCATTCGTGTAACTGCAATCTGTGCCAAATAACGATATATATTTCAACATATTTGACATTTGTAAAACTGCAGTAACTCTTATTTTGATAAAGTAGCTTTGCATGATAATCTCACAACCGTTATCCCCACACTTTCAAACAACTGTGGGAGGTATCATGAGAGTCCGGCTGACCAAACGCATATAAGAAATATAGTGTGGCACTGGAGACCCAAATGAGACATTTACGGTAAGTACAAAGATGATTTCGATTTAAGAGATTTTCCTATTCTATTTTCATAGACCTGCAAAGAGTCTATCATTAATAAACACCATTTTTAGGATTTATAGAGACATGCGGAAATGTAATGTTAAAAATGTTCGAGAAGCTATCGATGTGTTGTAGTGCTCTACTTTCTTCTTTAAACATTACTCATGTTTAAATCATAAGTGTGTCTTATACTGATTTAATCAATGTGAATGAAAATAGAAACTCAAACAACAAAAAATCAACATATCAATTTGCAAAGGTGATTGTAAATAGCCACAAAATGCATGGAACTAAATTTTGTAGCGGATACACTCGACAGGGATGTGAGAAGTTCATTCACTCGGTCATTACACAGTTACCTGTAATCAATCTTAACTTCGTTCAAAAGGAATATATATGCATTTGTAAGTGATATAAATAAAATATATGTATAGTATGTACACTGTACCACTCGTTGTATACATTTTTTTCATTACAAAGCCTAGTTTCCTTTTAATGAAAAATTTATACATCTCGTGGTATATCATGCAGTAGCGTTATACAACCACACTGTAAGTATGAAAGGGTTAACGAGAAAAGATAAGAATAAATGAACATCAGCAAAAATTATATGATGAAAGTGAATGAAAATGTTTTTTTTTTTTCTTCTCTCTCTGTTGTTTTATCTAGTGGCTTAACATTAGTTAACAGGACAAGGTAAACCCAACAAACATTTACTTTTCCAAAATATAGTGTTACGTGTAGGCTCGTACAGAAGTAACAAAAGTAAAGAGTGAAGTCAACAAGCTTTGTAAATTTTAACAAAATAATTTATTTCCCTTGAAAACAAGATAAAAATATGAAATAGGACTTACGACTTGAAAATTATAAGCCCTGTCACTGAACAGTTCTAATATGAATAGAGGTTCGAATCTCGATGAAGTTCCAATATGGAAGGCGATGACGTCAGATGAGGTCGTTGTACTGGTGGCAACAATTCCTCGTTGAAACACAATTTATAATGTTCTGTTTAGAATTCCAGAATAAATTTCCACTGAATATTTTTCTCCCAGAAATTTTGTAAATATGAAGCACTTGTATAGTTTTCTAGAGAATGAATTATTAAATTCCAAAAAAATAGATGAACTTCAGAAGAAGCTGGCAACAGATTTCACTAAGACACAAGTATTAAACCCAACTAAAAACATCACTTCGACACTTGTGATGGGTCACATGATCACTTAATCATCAAACCGCGCAATTAAAAAAAAAATGTCATTTGTCACGTACGCTAGAGTAGCCCTATCTAAGAATCAAATTCTCACACTGGAAATAAAGAAAAGAAAGGCTTGTTTACAACTCTACTAACACGTGGGCCGAAAATGACCTTGGTAATAGCCAATCGTATTCACCCGATGTTTACAAGATCTATGAACCAAAGTGAGCTGAAAATAATGATAATGTAAAACCTTTTACGTTCAAATTAGACTGATATTTTTCCAAAAATATCAAATCCCGTGAAAATAATTATTACAATAAAATGTAATGAAACAAAAATGAAAAAATGAATTTAAAACTAAAACACAAGTAATTAAATTACATATTCGTAACAATAGATTTATTTAAATAACATATAAAATCAAACAAAGTGAATGAATTATAAATAACTTACAGTGTATGAATTCCTAGACTATTATCCTAAATTGTACCATCAATTTCACACAGATCCGAACACAGTCCAAAGGTCTTCCGAATTAAGGTTTTAATATGCTTATGTTCTAACGTGTTAGCACCACTGAAGAATCACAGTTCTAAATCTAAATGGTTTTACTTCAAGATAATCTCGTGAGAGTAGAATATCAATGAAGTCCCTTGAAAGTTTAACATAATCCGATATAATTATTTAAATCTTCAAGTTCTTGAATAAATTCACATAATTCAATGGGTATTGACCGTTTAAATTAAAGATTTTTCAGTCTGCTAATCCAGGGAACAAATATTATAAATAAATCACGATTTCAGCGATTCTAACAGAACTCCCATGGCTGAAGAATAACTCTGTGCGTATTTAATTCCCTTTTATAGCCACCACATATGCATCGAACCAACAAAATCTAAACCGCTAAAAGACTTTCGATCGTTTAAAATCATTCCATTTTGAAAGAACGCAATAGTCATAATCTGACCTACTCAAGTTATTGAATAAATCAGCTACTAGGAGTGCATGATAGCTCTGCAGGACAAATGTACTCCAAGTTTCACGTCATGTTTACGTGAACTCCACTCAAATTGATGCGTGGCGGGCGTATTTGATCGAAATAGTTGTTGATTTGACAATCGGCCTTAGTTTATGAACGAGAATTCTACACGTAATGTACATGGACTTTAGCATAGTGCTAGCCACTGAATTATAGAATTAAAAATATAAATGTCATAAACCCAAATGACTTAAATAAAAAAATAAAACTCTATTATAATTTAAAAGATGATACAGATATCCGTAACTCTCTCTCTCTTTCTCTCTGTCTCTCCACAATGCAGAAAATATTCAGTAACAGACAACAAATATATGAAATGGAAGACTGTATATTTGGATCCAGCAACAAACATTTACTTTCTCTTTTTAATTCAAATGCACTGCTCATTTTTTGACATGAATTCATAGCGTTGTCGTATCGCATTTATTTATTAAGACAAGGAGTTCTAGTTTTGAAAAGTAATAGAAATCACAAATAGCATTTACTTTGAAAGACTAAATTTGGTAGTACAGTTGCCATTCTCAGCAACACAGTTGCCTTTTTCAAGGCAGCTCAGTTGTATTATTAAGCCCAGTTCCTCTGTAACCGACACTCCTACCTAATCTCGTGGCACTGAATGCAATTACATAGATTTTTAAATCTCATGCCACAGAACGCAATTCAAATAGATGATAAAATCCCGTGTAAAAAAATCTATTTACGTAGATGTTTAAATCTCATGGTACTGAATATAATTTACATAGATGTTTAAATCTCATTAAAAAAAATGCGATTTACAAAGATGTTTAAATCTCAAGGCACAGATTAAAAAGTTACGAAAACTTTTTTGGGCAATCCTAATGTCTTTTGTTGAGCACGCCTTCCGTAGTCCTGTTCATAATAGTTTCAACATGTAGAAATATATACTGGTTCAATTTCATCCCTATAGAATACGTTATTGATCATTACTCTTTCAACGCCAAATAATTTAAAATCTTTGCATTTTGCATATGGCTGCATAGGTACAAGTTAATGTTGTCTCAGGGATTGTACGAATCGTTCTTAATGCTGCTAAGAGATTTGTATCAGTCAGCCACATCAGTTTTGGACTTAGACTTGTAAAAGACCATTTTGCTGCCAAAACGTAGTTTTTCATAATAAGTGTTATTTCTTTATATAAATTATCAATAATTATCCAAACATATAAGTATATTGTATACATTGTACATGTAATACAAGTAGAGTTTTATCTCAAATTTTCAAACCTTGTTTTGAACTGGAAGTAGCTCCTTTAAACTTTTATAACAATGATAAATAACTTTTTTAACAATGATAAATAACTTTTATAACAATGTTAAATAACTTTTATAACACAAATAACTTTTATAACAATGTTAAATAACTTTTATTAAAAAAGTCATACATTTCTTTTCAAAATGATTTTTTATTTCACAGAATGAATTAAATGTTTCATATAACATGTAAAATTTGGAATCATCGACAAATGGCGACTTTGGTTTGAGAAAATTTTATTAAGTGACTAAGTTTTTATATAGTGTAACACGCAAGGGTCCAGACTACCGAGCAAATCAAACAACATTTGCGTGAGCCTATCTTGAAGTCAAGTTTCCTCAATTTACGACTTCAAGACAACAGCCATTGTTAACTTAAGGATTCTTGAACGCGGAAATACTACCAATAATTTTCCTCTCCTCACCAAAGAATCACGCCTTCCCAAAACCCTAATTTCACCCTCGCATGTTTTTTCTAGCTTCAGATGACACATTAGTAAGCCTTTAAAAGCCACAGATTAGTAACATACGCCAAGCACAAAGTAATACCTAATACAAGGAATTATTACTGTCTCAAGGTACTAAACACGTATACATGAAAATATTCTGAGAATTCATTATTTTAAGAAATTAAAGAGGGTTTATTTTACGGATCTAATTCAGCCGACCATAAAGTCTTGTGACTATTGTACATTACGACATTTCGTCCCAGAAATTGACCATCTTACCATAAAGTCTTGTGACTAATGTATATTATAACATTTCGTCCTAGAAATTGGCCATTTTATATAGTCTTGTGACTACTGTACATTATGACATTTCGTCCTAGAAATTGGCCATCTTACCATTGTCCTGTGACTACTGTACATTATGAGATATCGTCCTAGAAATTGTCCATCTTGCCATAGTCTTGTGACTACTGTACATTATGGCATTTCGTCCAAGATATTGACCATCTTACCATAAAGTCTTGTGACTACTGTACATTATGACATTTCGTCCTACAAATTGGCCAAGAAAGATCTTCCCAACACAGACTCTTCACAATCAAACAAATAATCGCTCAATTCTAACAAAGCTATAAACGTGGACGTAAACATATATAGCATACACATAAGACGGGATGTTCTACCAAAAAGTGAAACAAGGAAAGTAACAAGTATTTGTGGTGGTGGTGGAGGAGATGCGAGAGGTCAGCGATTTAGCTATTACACCCCAGAATTATTTACTTGCAGATGATGCGAGATCAATATGCAAGTTAGCACCAAATGATGCAAGATTAAAATATATTTTGGAACCAAATGATGTAAGATCAAGATAAAAGTTATGACTAAATTCTTATACATACGTATCCCTACGGATGGAATTAGTGATTGTTTGCGGGTCATATTTCCGCTTTTCTATGAGTTGAAAGCTGGATCTTGCACCAAAATGGAATTACTAAAAGCAACACGTTAAGTTAATAATTCAGAAAACGTTAAAATTAGTAACTGTCAAGATTACCTTAGCCTGTTCTTTTCCATTCATCCCCACTAAAAACAAAAATAAGTTACATAATTTTCACGTAAAAGTAAAGCATTTGAAAAAAAACCTAAATATTTGTTTGCGATAGGAGTTGGAGATGTACATCTCAAAGCTTTCTTATAATGTCGGCTGTCGATTAACATCATCCCCTCTCCACTATTTATTGTACAGGGTGTGTGTGTGTGTGTGTGTGTGTAGGCTATCTAACAAAGGTCACTTCTGTCTGCTACTAGAATGGGCCCATACTCCTGCTCCTCCCGTCTCTCTCTCTCTCTCTCTCTCTCTCTCTCTCTCTCTCTCTCTCTCTCTCTAATACAGATACAATACATGACTGGATCGGTGGATAAAAAATAAACATATGAAAAACAGTTTCGTGGACGAACTTGTTTTTTAAGCAGGAATTGTCATTGCAAGAGCTCTTCAGGTGTGAACAGTAGTTAGAGTTCTCATTTATTTCAAAATAAGTACTACATGTATAGTTTTAGGACAAATGAAGGGGCCAGATCGATTAGGAGGCAAAATCAATGCAATGAATTGTGAGTGAAAAAGTGAAAACGAAATTTGAATGCGAAGAGAGATGACAGAGTAATTTTGTCGCAATTCTTGTAGTGCTTGATGACATTTTCTGGTTCCCTACAGAATATGGTCGTTACACAGGTACGGAGACAAACTGAAGGCTGATTAAGACTTGGTCCTTATATGGATGGCCATTACAGTAGATTCATTGTAATTATGTCTGAAAGAGCATAAAACGATTTAGGAAGTGGATCTATAACCAATTACAAAAGATTAAAATATAGTCACAATAAGACTACAACTATATCTCAAAATCTTATATATATATATATATATATATATATATATATATATATATATATATATATATATATATATATATATACGCTCGCATTTCTAGGAAACCACAAAGGAAATATTTAAAAGTACAGAGATTCACTAGAGGCTGCTCTCTTATTTATGGTATTCTCAGTAATTTGTTACTATTTTCCAATGCCAAATATTTATTTGGAAAGGAAACTGAAACAGTCAGTTTAAGAATTGAGGAAAATAGTCACTTTAGCAATACTAATTTTTCTAACTACCAAAAATAATCAACGGGCTTTTGCTTTATTTAAAAAGTATTTGGTATAACCGGAACTATGTGGAAACAATGTGATCAGTCTGCATTACAGAACATGTTGTCGTGTTTTAAGCATAAAATTTGATCCAACACATGGTACGACTCAAGATGTAACGGTAGATGTTCAGACTCGAAGAATTTTAAAACAGATGAAAGTGGTGCTTTATGAAAAGTCATCACGATAAGTCTTGAAGAAATGTAAAATTACGTACCCTCTCTCCAGGAAGTAGGGCTGGGCATGGACGGAGGAGCGCGTCTTTGCAACTTCTCCACCAGATAACTATAATTTCTCTTATCTAGGACTTTGATAAAAGCACCGTAGGCATCGGCCGGTTGTTTTAAAAGATACAGTAAGAATTCATGGGTCTTATCCATTTCGGCTGCATTATTTTTGTCGATACCTTCCCATTCATCAGGAGAAATAACTCCTTCCTCAATCAGAAAGTCTATGATCTGTCTCATGGATAAGCTACTTTTTATAGTTCTCCAATAACGTTGTAACTGTTGTTTGTCCTCCTCGGATAATTCCTTCTGAAAGCATTTAAAATCACGTGATTAAATATATGCAGGTATTATGATAAGAAGCTGGTGAGACAACTGAAGATATAATTATTCGAGTACCAGACTCGAAAACACATAGCATAAGAAATCTTCAAAGCATGCTTCAAACTAAGAAAAACCCTTGGGACTGAGATTGAGAACATTCTTGAAACCTTCTGTTGGCCTCTGTTTACATGCATTCAAAGGTAAAAAGTGCCAGCTTTGAATTATTTCAGCAAACTCTGTATGAACTGTGTCAAATATTGATGGTCACTGAATACACATGAGAGCAAGAGATTATCTTCGGAGATGATTTCAAAGAATACCTTTCTTCAAGGAAATCCAGCAGTAGAAGGAACGCTTTTCAGGACTAGTCTTGCCTCTTAACTTTAGCACAAGTATTTAGCTGGCACACTTGCCAAAGTTTAATTATTAGGAGTTTATCCCACGTGCAATCAATGGCCACACTGAACAATTCTGATTTCACACCTATGTCTGTCTCCTCTCGCACAGCCGGCGAGGACTGAGCGGAGCGCATGCACAACGAACAAAATAATTGAAAATTTGTACTCATCATGCAAAATGGAATAAAGCTTTATTGCTACTAATCAACAACTTTTTGGGAGGTCATGTAAATATTTAACAAGAATAATATCAAATCAAAATATTTAACGAGTTTAGGTATCAAGAGATAATATGTATCTTTTTTAAACGTTTTGAGACAGGAAAAAAGTTACTTATTTGCTGTGGTTAAATAGACATTTGCACGTTTGTAAATTTGTCTAAATGTGGCCATTTATTACTGTTCTAGAGTATTGCCCAGATTTAAGTTACATCATGAGGTTTTTCAAGTGTGTCTTTGGCTTGATTAAACATCTCTTTTTGGACGTATTCAGTGTTTTGCATTTAGTACTATACTAATATGCATGTTTAAACACCTTCGTTTTCTGTGCTGTTTGTATTACATCTGGCACATTCTAAAATCTTAATAATAGTTTTCCTGCTTCTTAACAATTATATCTATGTATTGTGCTTCCGTCGTTTGTTTGAACAGAATAATGTGTATTGATAGCTCATAACTGTTACACGATTCAACATACTTTTTAATCTTTTGCCTTTCCCCCACCTTTTAAATTTGTATATGTGATACTGTTTGCCGCATATTGATAATTCTGCAAATATTATCTTTTATTTTGAAATTGTTTCACCAATTTTAAATAAGGAGTTCCAAATGTCTCAGTTGACAAATCACCAAATATTTTTGTCATACTTTTCATCTGTTTTCTTCCTTGCTTGCTTTACTTGGAATCATATATATTTGAGGGTGCTTAATCAAAACCTCAGATCATTAAAACAACAGCTCACAAGTTTTTAAGCTTCATTATCAATAGGCACCTCGAAAATATGTGAGACTAGTCTGGAGCGCTCCATGAACACAGGATATCGTCAATTCGTCTTTACGTTTCGTATTGCGGTAGTGATAACATAACATTATTAAATCCACTGAACAGAAGTTTTCTTGTTCTCTCATGTATAAAATTCAAGAGAAATATCCGATCTAATCACTCCTTCTTGCCCCCGGTAAAAACTCAGGAGTTTGCGAAAGATTTATGAATAATTAATAATTTAGACTGAGAACGATAACCTTTTAACTGAGAGCGATAACCTATATGAATTTTAATTAACGTAATTAATTATGAGTTTGATGCCCTTGGTATATGATTTGTACCTAGTTGTGTATAGTCAGTCAGTGTGTCTTATAGTTATGAATTTTGCGTACGGTTATTCAACGGTATTTTAACTAATGTATTTCACGATTTAAATATATGCATACAATACTGAGCTAAACTACTTTTGCAATAATAAACGCACCGTTGGTATATTAATCAATTCAAGGCAGTAGTGAGATTTGAATCATCTTTTTGTTTTTAGAATAATCAAATCAGTGATTTGTCTTTTGTCATAGATGGTTTGATGACCTCTTTATTGTAGAATGATTTGCAATACTTTGACATTGATATGTCACATCTGTGCCACGGTGTCTTTAGAAACACATACACTTCCTGGTTTATATTTGAATCTATTTTAGATCTTTTAACAATTCTGACGAGTATTTTGGTTATTTCCTTAAATATTACATATCCTCAGATATATGTGGTTATGTAGAGGTT
>JAECUM010086095.1:0-20196 GCA_016617855.1 Megalonaias nervosa | reverse complement strand
ATCAGCCGTCTTCGTTGTGGACTGCTCTTTCCGCTGTGCAGTAAAGGTATGGAGCCATTTGTCCTTCAAACAAAACATAAGAACCAATAAAAATACGTTTCAGGTTTATGTTATTCTACGATAGAATAATATTCCCACTCTTGTATGCGTAAGATATTGTCTATATTCAACATAACTAAGCTATGGTCGGTTCGCAACAAAGTATGATACATACATATCCTATTATCGTGAATTTATGTCGTTTCTAGCGGCTATTCGGACTCCTACTGGAACAATAATATACGTATATCTCTTAAATAAACCATTAAATCCCGCTAAGATGTTCCCAGGTTAACAATTAAATCATTAGCTGACTATGTCAGACGACACAAGTTCCTAATGCTAACACCATCGATTCACATCTTACCTACATAGACGAAGTAATGGACTTCTTTCCTTGTCCTACTTCCTTTACTAATTAGCGATTCATTGACTTATATTTCCAGACATAGAAAAATAAATTCTTTGCATACGAGATGCATCAGTAGTACACTAATGGGCAGATCCTGGACCAGAAACCCAACTCCTCTAGTAAAACAAATCAGGTAACACAAAGTGTTTTACTAAGGAAGTTGGGTCACCCGATAAATTAAACACAAAGTGTTACCTGATTTGTTTTGGGGGAGTTGGGCCTCCGATCCAGGATCTGCCTATTAGTCTACTACTATATTTTAAAGTTTAGACAAAATTTCATACCCTATCATTATCATACTTTCTTTGATAATCTTTTTCATACCTGCTGACTCTCATTGGTAGAATATCTATTAACATACTGTCAATAATACGAAACTCGCGTATTAAATTGTCCATATCATATTTTACACCTCGTAAGTAAGATCGTATCTGATCAAATAATTGTTTGTAAGTTATACTAGCTGTTTTGCAGGCATTTTTTTTAGTCACAAGTCGAGGTTCAATTTTTTACACGCTGTAGCAAGAGAAACACCAACGCCTGATACTATTAACAAAAACGGATTTAATGATGCTCCACTTGAAATTATACCAGAGCCGGTCAATAACAACGGGAAATATGATATTATCCGAAGTATTTTGCTATAGTATTTATAACATTCGTTTACACACCAGAGGTTTTTATGATAAAATTTGTAATATTTTACTAATGCGTCCACATCTTGTTTTGGAATTTCTTCTGATATGTGATTGAAATCGACGATTTGTTTTTTCATTATACAATATTTTTATACAAAGACAAAAGTTCTAGTGCCAGCAATCGAATCGAGAAACTCGCGGAATTTATTATTTTTAGGATCAGCTATAAACTCTCTGTACTTGTCATAAACATCTGACGAAGTATCGTCATGTCGTTTATCTGTTAGTACATACTGTTTCTTTAACCAAGAGTATGAATCAAAACTATTTCCTACTTCACTCTTATACAAATCTGTTTTATTTACAAAACTACTGTAATCGATTTCTGTTTCATCAATATACCCTAAAACTAAGCTCAACTGATCTAACGTGTAATTTTTGAGAACAAGATGTTGTCTGATAATTACATATACGACTACGAAATTTGCCAACATTAATTTCTTAAGCTGATCTAGTTCAATTGTAAGAAGACCAACAGCAGAAGCTGCTTTTAGCATTAATTTCTCATATGGTTTTGTGAGTATTGTTTTAACTTCGTTGTAATAATTTCGTAGTGACAATTGTCTAGAGTATTGTAATGATGGTAACGGAGCATCGTCTTCTTCACTTATATCATAATAAGAATCAGACTTTGCTTCCAACTTTGTTTGACCGACTTCTGTAAAAAACTTTTCTCGCTCATCATCACTAAGATTACTAATTTCATCGTCTAAAGTTTTGATTATCTTTAGAGACTTGTTAACAATGATCGGATCAAATTCTGGGTCTTTTTTACGTATCATTGGCAAAATTGCGTTTGCGTATACTTTAATAATTAACTCTGCGTCTGACGCTGTAGCAACGATTTTAACCAAGGTTTCTTTGTCATGGTAGTACATACCGAGATGTTTAAATATATCTCGTTTTGAAAAACTATTATATAAATCTCTACTACTTTTTATTTTCAGTTTTCTATTTTCTGCTAGTTTGTCAAGACGAGTATGATTTTCGTTTATTTGTCTTTCTTCCAGTGTTCTTCCACCATGAGCTCGTGCCTTTATTAAGTCTGATTTTATTATCAAATCTATGTTAGACCAATCAAGCTCGAGTAATATTTTTTTAAATATAATTTCAACTTGTTTTTGTTCTTCTAGACAATCATCAGGATGACAGTATCTGCTTATAATATCAAAGTTTTCTATTGCTTTTTTTTCAGTTGTGGCCCTCGCATATGCATAACGCGAATAAAATTAGTAACATGATCTGGTGATATTAGTTTGTCTAATAAACTAATGCCAGTATATTTCATATTTTGAATCGTTTCTGCTGCTTTATTAACAGCTCCAACATTTTTGTTGGGGTTAAAAATATTATCATAAAATTCTTTTGCATTGGTTATAATTGGTGGTTCCGACATTATTTTATAGCATTAGATTAAATTTGTTCGTCGAGTGTATATATTTGAAATGCTGTCAGTCCTGGAAACGGATGTTCAGCAGCTAAAACATTATCTCGAAAATAGACGTACTTGTTAACAGTGTTTTCTGTCGGGATTGTAAACTATTGTGTTGTTGAAATGTAAGTGTCTGTTGTGCTATACAATGTTGTCCAGTTGATATCGTCATTTGATCCTTCCAATCGCCAATTATAAATTCGACCAACACTAGAGTTTAATCGGCCTCGCAAATGAAATTGCCAAACAGCAACGGCATTGGGACATTTAATTTTGATCCAAAAATTTTCAACTTCTCCGTTAGTCGTCCACTCATGTCTATCAGAAAAAGCGTAATAAGGATAATTTTCAAGATAATATGCTGATGCACTTACCTCAAACCCAACTCGATTGTCAGTTGCTTTATAAAGTATTGGAATATATCCAACATTGTTTTTAGTTCGTTTTATACCACCACCACCAGATACACTGTCAACATATGCTTTATTTGTCAGATCATTAGGGCTAACTGGAACATATGTCGTAGTTATTTTTTTGTCTCTCATGTTTATATTACCTGACATTGGTCCACCAGATTTTTTAAAGTATCGGGCAAGTTCTTCTTCCAACTGACCATAACTAACAGCATCAGCATCATTAGCTGGTGGCGAGGTTGTCGGTAGTCCAGTTATTTTTGAATTTGACATAAACAGGTTACCTGTCATTGTATTGCCGGCTTTGTTAAGTTTATTGTCGTCAACGGATTTTAGTTGTGCATAACTTACCGCTTGTGTTTGATTTCAGTTTTCTGGCGGATATGCAGTCTCTAAATTTATAATTTTTTTCCCTGACATATTGATATTACCTATAACCGTTCTACCGATTTTATCAAGTTTGTTATCGTCCACATACCTCAACTGCACATAACTTACCGCTTGTGTACAATTTAAGTTTGCTGGTGGATATCTGGTCTCAAAATTTATTATTCTTTTTCTAACATATTTAAGTTACCGCTTAAAGTTCCTCCTGTCAACGACAACTTGTTGTCATCAACGGATTTTAGTTGTGCATAACTGACAGCTTGTGTAAGGTCAACTTTTACTGGCGGATACGCTGTTTCTAAACCTAGTACTCGTTGATTTGACATAAACAGGTTTCCTGTCATTGTGTCACCAATTTTTTTCATGTAACCCGATAAATCAATCTTGCCGTTTGTTATTGTTGTTGTACTTTCAGCTGATGAATTTCCAAATTTTGTATAGTAGCTCATTATTTATTGTCCTACATAAAATTGTCAACATTAGTCAGTTTAATATAACATAAAATTATATAACAACAATGGCGATGATATTAAATTTTGATACAGAGCGGTTGGTAAAACATAAACATAACAATGAATTTCCAGATTGTCATTATCTTATTGTTGGGCGAACTGCATCGGGAAAAACAAATTTGCTTATGAACGTGCTTTTTGGTGATAATTTTAACTAGGATCGAGTTTATATTTATACATTTAATCCGCAACAAGATAAGTACGATCTACCAATCAAATATAATGACAAACTTCTTGATGATCTTGATGCTGATGAAGATTTTTTTATAATCAGACAACCGGAAGATCTTGTTCCAGTTAATCAACTTGATGCAGATGAACATAAGATAGTAGTTTTGATGATATTCCGTTAAACAATGTAGAAATAAATAAAATAAGATCGTATTTTTCACTGTCGCGAAATAAGAAATGTAATTCTGTTTATTTAGCCCAAGGTTTTTATAATGTTGACAGACTTATTCGGCGAAATACCGGTTGTTTTATATTATTTCCGGGACTGGACAATGTTGACGTTAGGAATATCGCGAACGAGCAATGCAGCGATGTGACAAAAGATAAATTTATCGAATTATATCATAAAGCTACAAAGGACAAATATAAGTTTTTCTTATTTGATAAACTTACAAATGATCCAACTAAAATGTTTCGCTGCTGTATTGACATTTACTTGCAGTAATGTGTTTTCTACTTCTTTAAATTTTATAAAATTTATATATAATAATTATGGATAAACGAGCAAAATATAGAAAACATATAGAAGATCTAAAAAAACTTGCTCAATCTCAAGCAGAATTTAAGCAAAAAGTACAGCAAGCATGACGTGGACAAGTAACTGCTGCAGAAACAACAGCTACGATTCTCAAACCAGTTACTGAAGCACTACTTGGAAAACAACCTGAAACTAAACCACTATCAGAAGAAGAACTTAAGCAACTACAGGAAAAAGGTTTGGTTGGAATTGTTAAAGAACAACAAGAAGCAGCTGCTGCAAAAATTGTTGCTAGATCTGATGAGGAGAAAAGAATGCTGGCTGAGGCACTTGTAAGGAACATTGCTGATCCCGCCGCTAGGCAAGCTGAACTAAACCGGCTGATCAATAATCCGATTTTATTTGAACAAAGATTAGCAGAATTAACTTCACTTGAGATTAGAAATATTTTAAGAAAATTATCAGAAAAATTAGAGGATATTGAAAAAAGAGCAAGAAAGAGTTGGCGAGTTAACAGTAAAGTTTACGGAAATTGGTGAAAAAATAAATTTTTTAAGAAAAAAGCAAATGATAAAATAACAGATGAGGAATATAATAATTTTTTAAAAGATAATAATATAGACGATATTGAAAATATAAGAACTTGGCCAAAAGAAAGATACGATAAATTTATTAGTGATTTAGAAAATATAATTACAAATAGTAATGATGCTGACGTTAAATTAAGAACAACTAAAGAAGAAGGAGATATGATTCCGCTCTTTGATATAATTAGAAAAGGCACTATCGCTTATGTCTTTTACACAGCAGCGGGAGATTATAGAGAAAAAGAATATGGTAAAGGGTAGAAATTTCACAGGAAATTTAAATCAGTCGATGAAATTTGCGTTAAAAAATATAGAGAAACTGTAAGAGCAAAAACTGGAACAGGTGTAAAAATATTTACATCAACCGCTGAAATGATAGGCAGATTAATGCTGTGGATATCATCAAAGGAAGCTGGTAATATTAGTGTTGAAATTGATAATGAAATTATTGATATACTTGATCATCTAAGATCGGAAAATTTATTAACATCTGACGAGTACGAAACTTTACATAGCGATTTAATATAAATCAAGGCGACTTAATTTTATAAAAATATAGCAAATAACAATGCCAACAACATTATTACTAGACTCTAGTACAGCTGCGAAAGATAGCGCAAATTTTCCAGTAAATTATATTCTGCCAATAGAATTGAATCGCGAAAAACGGTATGAAATTGGACTAGTTTCATGTACGTGTTGGCATTCCATGGCTAACGTAAAAACTGGGATTAACGATGATTTTACATTTGCTATTACTGATCTATCAATTACCACGTGGAAAAAACTTAAATTTCCACAAGGAGCTTATAATATTACTGATCTAAAAAAAATAATAAAAAAATTTATAACAAAAAACGGAGGAGTAGCTGATAATTTTGATCTAACACCAAATTATAACACGTCAAGAGCCAGATTAAAATTAAAAGATATGATGGTTAATTTTATATCACCAACGAGTATTGCACCACTGATAGGATTTACTAAAGACACTTATGGTGCTGTTGAACAACAAAGGACGTATGACGGTGAACTGCCGGTAAATATAACTGACGTAAACACAATATTGATAAATTGCTCTATTGCTTCTGGATCCTACTCATCCCAGGGCAGTAAAGGTCAAACAATATATAGTTTCTCGCCAGATGTTCCACCAGGTTCTCTCATGCAAATTAGTCCACGGCAAGTTATTTATTATCCGTTAAATGTTAAAAATCAAATAACAACAATAAATATTGTTACGACCCTGTAGTCAAATTACATATGTGTTAAAATTTAAATTCTTCTAATTTGTTTCATTTTTATTTTTTTATACCACTAAATGTCATTATTATTATTATTATTATTATTATTATTATTATTATTATTATTATTATTATTATTATGGTGATGATTATGTTAGCAAGGTCTAATAGTTTGTTAGAAACATCATATTTATTTAAAACGTAAATGCGACTGGTGTAAGCATGATTTTTGCATCACGGTTTTTCGTATCAAGTAAACAGTGAGAAATGATTGGCTGTGACCACGTTATTTCAAAATAATACTTGTTTACGCATTGTAGTGATTTCGAAATCACACGTGTCTTTCATGCGTGTGTACATGTAATGACGCATTAGCTTGTTTTAAATGCTCAGTTACCTGTAAGAAATTTTTGGTCAGAGTCGTAATCGTAGTCAGTCGTGGTTCAGGGTCACATCATAGCATCTTACAGAGTTTATAATACCTTAAGAAAGGTTTTTCTGTGCTGGAAAGAGTTGCGCATTCGTACGAGGAACAACATGTGTGTTGTTAGTGGTGGTAGCTGTATTTCATCTACTTTCTAAATAATTATTTTCCCTGGAGAACAACACTACTGGCGTTGGACAAAGATATTTGATGAAATTATTTCTAAATCGGAACAGAACAATACAAATTGTGCTTTACAGTGAAAATTCTGGACATTTTGTGTTAACCTTCGTCTGACGTCATCATCCGCCATCTTGGAACGGAACTGAGGTTCAGACTGTATCAATTTAGAACTGTTTATTCACAGGACTTATGTGTTTTCACAAATTTAGAACATATTTTTGGATCTTCTTCGTAAATCGTAAGTCTTGTTTCATCTATTTACCTTTTACCGTGTTTTCTAGGGAAATAAATTTTATTTTTGTCAAAATTTACAAAGCTTGTTGTCTTCACTCTTTCTTTGTGTTACTTTGAACGAGCCGATACGTAACATAAAGAAATTGGGTTGCTCGTCCGGGATTGGATCTATGAATTTGGCTGATATATGAAATTGGCTAAAAATTGAAATTTAAATTCCCTAGTTCATTTTATTTGAAATTTTAGTGAAAACAACAGGCTTTCTTTAAGAATGTCAAAAGTGGAGAGTTTTCTTTCTAGTCCAACTCAACAACAGTTGGATAGTCTGAAGAAGGATGAGTTGCTTGAACTTGCCAGAAAGTACGATCTTTCTGAAGCTAAAGCTTCCTTGACAAAGCAAGAAATCAAAAAAATTTTAATTCATTATTTGGTAGGACAGAATGTTTTTTTTTTTTTTTTTTTGGCATCTGTCAGTAAGTCCATGACAGACTCTGACAGTAAGAAATTAGAACTAAAAATAAAAAAAAATGGAAATAGAGTTAAGGAAGCTCGAGCTTCAGAATCAAAAAGAACAAATGAGATTACAATCTGAAAGGGAGGAGAGAGAAAGACAAATTCAATTAGAAGAAAGGGAAAAAGAAAGGCAAATAGAATTACAAAAGGAACAAATACAAATAGAAGAAAGGGAAAAAGAAAGGCAAATAGAATTACAAAAGGAACAAATACAAATAGAAGAAAGGGAAAAAGAAAGACAAATGGAATTACAAAAAGAACAAATTGAATTACAAAAAGAACAAATGCATATACAGGAAAGGGAAAAAGATAAAGAATTTCAACTTAGAATGAAAGAGTTGGAGCTGGCAAGTGACAGGCACGATTCCACTTCTCGTGCAAATTCAAATTTTAACATTTTAGGAAATGTTAAGTTAGTTCCCCCTTTTAGTGAAAAGGAAGTAGACAAATATGTTATTCTTTCTGAAAAAGTTGCTGAGAATTCGAAATGGCCAAGAGAGTATTGGACTCAATTATTGCAGAGTGTACTTTGTGGCAAGGCCAGAGATATCTATATATCTCTGTCAGTACAACAAAGTTCTGATTACGATTTGGTTAAGGAATGCATCTTGAAGGGTTATGCATTAGTCCCTGAGGCTTATCGGCAAAAGTTCAGAAACTATAGGAAAGACGCTAGACAAACTTATATTGAATGTGCTAGAGAAAAAGAACAGTTATTCAAAAGATGGTGCTTAGCCAAGAAAATCGAACATGATTTTGAAAGTCTTGAACAATTAATATTACATGAAGAGTTCAAGAACTGTGTCCATAGTGACATTAAGAATCATCTTGAAGAGCATAAGTTTGAAACCTTGGAAAAAGCTGCTATTGCTGCTGATGAGTATTCCTTAACTCATAAAGTTCCTGCTGTTAGCAAATCTTTCACTCAGCAGTCTACTGATAGAAAAGGGTTTCAACCAAATACGACTCTCAGTAAAACTCAATCTGGCACAAGTTCTAAAAATCAAGCCTCTGAGAGACTTGATTCAAAATCCTTGTCTCTACCTACGTGTACCTATTGTAAGAAAAAAGGACACGTCATTTCTGATTGCTTCAAATTGAAATGAAGGCATCAGAATCAAGATAGACCTATTCCAAACGCTCTTATTTCTAAGAGGTCAAGGTCACGGTCATGTATTGAAAACAATACATTTGTTGGGTTTGAAAAACCTCAGTCTGATTGTGTTATGGAGAATTTTGAACCATTCATGTCGAAGGGTTCTATATCACTCTTGGGTAATATTGCCAATCCTATCCCTATTAAAATCTTAAGGGACACAGGAGCTTCTCAGAGTCTTTTAGTGTCAGGTATTTTGCATTCTTCTGAGAAGACCTGTTCTAATGAGAGTGTTCTCATTCAGGGAGTAGAGTGCGGCTTTGTTAATGTTCCTCTCCATTCTGTTAATTTGTCATCAGACTTAGTTTCAGGACCTGTGACAGTCGGTGTAGTGTCTACTTTACCCGTTGAGGGCATTCATTTGTTGCTAGGCAATGACTTAGCTGGAGACAAGGTTGTGGTTAATCCACTTGTAACTGACAAGCCTTCTTTGGATCAGAAAGTTGATCCTGTTGAAAAAGAAATCCCTGATTTATTCCCAGCTTGTGCAGTTACCAGAGCTATGGCAAGGAAAGCTCTTGAGAATGATTTTGACAAAGAATGTATTCCTTTAGCTGACACATGTATTGGTCAGGCTTTTGATGAGGTCACTTTCACTTCTAATTTGGATCAGTCAAAAGGTATTGATCATAGTGATCCTCTTTTGAATACTCATTCTCTTTTATCTGATCAGGGTGATAAACGACAATCACTTGTCGTCGAACAGGAGAAGGATCCTGAGATCTCCTGTTTGTTTCAAAGGGCCGTTAGTGAAAAAGAAGCAACTGAAGTACCTGTCTGTTACTTCATTAAAAATGGAGTTCTTATGAGAAAATGGAGACCTCCCGAGGTACCTGCTAGTGACGAATGGTCAGTAAAATATCAGATTGTGGTTCCGAAACCTTACAGACAGGAAATACTTAGTTTGGCCCATGAAACTCCTATGACTGGTCATTTAGGGATAACTAAAACGTATCACAAGATCTTGACTCACTTCTATTGGCCAAAAATTAAAAGTGATGTGTGCAAGTTTTGTAGATCTTGTCATACTTGTCAAATAGTAGGAAAACCAAATCAAAAGATACCTGAAGCTCATCTGCAACCAATTCTTTCATTTGACGAACCATTCAGCAGAACTGTGGTAGATTGTTTTAGTCCCTTACCAAAGACCAAGCCAGGTAACCAAAATTTGCTGGACATCAAGTGTGTGTCAACAAGTTTTCCAAAGGCAATTCCGTTGAGGAATTTTGCTCAATTTGGCCTTCTCAAATTTGATCAATCTGGTCAAAGGTCAAATTTCAAGTCTGGAATGTTCCAGCTTGTTATACTTGAATTTCGCATGCAGCAGTTCAAGTCAAAAGTGAAGCTATGGTTTCACCGAAGTATACTAGAGAGAATGTTTGAGTTCTGTAATAAAGTCCATTCTCTCTTGTGCATTCTGCAGAATTTTCTTCAAGTTAGATTTTATAGCTCTTACAAAGTAAAGAAGAAAATTATAATATTAGTACTCAAAGCTAAGTAAATTAATGGAATACTATTATTTTAAAGAGAAATAGCCAAGTAAATAATGCAATTAATTTAGTTGTACCTGTCCCACCAACTGAGGATTTGAATGAAGGAATTCAGTTGGATTCTACTAATCTTGGAACAACTCTTCGGAATTCGGAAGTTATGGAAAATCTAGACCAGAAACTTTCTCATTTACAAAATCAAGAAAAAAGTGAACTTAAACAATTATTGTCTGAATATGAACATTTGTTTCCAGACATACATACAAGGACAAACAAAATTTTTCACGACGTTGAAATAGTCGATTCAAAACCCATGAAACAACACCCATACAGGATGAATCCTTTTAAACAGGAATACATGAAAAAAGAGATTCAGTATTTACTGGAAAATGATTTTATAGAGTCCAGTAAGAGTTATTGGAGTTCACCGTGCATTCTTGTTCCTAAACCGGATAAAACTTTCCGAATGTGTACGGATTATAGGAAGGTGAACAGTGTGACTAAAACAGACTCATTCCCATTGCCAAGAATCGACGATTGTATCGACAAAATTGGAAATGCCAAATACGTCACTAAATTCGACCTTCTGAAGGGTTTTTGGCAAATTCCATTAACGGAAAGAGCGAAAGAAATTTCGGCATTTGTGACTCCAGATGGACTCTACCAGTATAAAGTAATGCCATTTGGGATGAAGGGTTCTCCAAGTACTTTTCAACGCCTTATGAATATGATTACTTCTGGTCTAGACAATTGTGATGCCTATATTGATGATGTCATCATCTACAACAACACCTGGAAAGAACATCTAGCCACGATTCGGAAGTTCTTCGACAGACTCACGGATGCAAATTTGACTATTAATTTATCTAAAAGTGAGTTCTGCCGTGCGTGTGTTACTTTTCTAGGACATATTGTGGGACATGGTCAAATTAAACCTATAGATGCTAAGGTCAAGGCTATTTCTGAATTTCCTGTGCCTGTCAGTAAAAAACAGCTGATGCGATTTTTGGGTATGGCCGGGTACTATCGCAAATTTTGTTCTAATTTTTCTGATATTGTTGAACCTCTGACAAACTTGTTGAGAAAGAAAAACAAGTTTCTTTGGACTGAAAAATGTCAAGAGGCTTTCGATAGATTAAAAGCCATACTTAAAAATGCACCAGTTTTAACAGCTTCAGATTTCAGTCAACCATTCAAAACTGTGGATGCAAGTTATGTTGGTTTTGGAGCAGTTTGGCTTCAAGATGACAAAAATGATGGTGAACACCCAGTGTGTTATTTCTCTAAGAAATTAAATAAACACCAAAGAAACTACTCAACAATCGAGAAGGAATGCTTGGCTTTAATGTTAGCGTTACAGCATTTTGAAGTTTATATCAGCTCAGCTCCTTCTCCGGTTGTTGTGTTTAGTGATCACAACCCCCTTACTTTCATCAGCAGAATGAAAAATAAGAATCAAAGACTATTGAGATGGAGTTTATTTTTGCAAGAGTAAAATCTTGACATCAGGCACATAAAAGGAAAAGATAATTTAATTGCAGATGCACTTTCCCGTGTATAGAAATGTCATTTTCATGTACACCTTTCTGTAGACTCATAAGAGTTCTTCTTATGTAATTTTATTTTACCTCGTGTATAATTTACATCTGGTAAAAAAGAAAGCTTTATTACATAAATCTTTCTTTTTTCTTTATGGGGGAAAGTGTTACGACCCTGTAGTCAAATTACATATGTGTTAAAATTTAAATTCTTCTAATTTGTTTCATTTTTATTTTTTTATACCACTAAATGTTATTATTATTATTATTATTATGGTGATGATTATGTTAGCAAGGTCTAATAGTTTGTTAGAAACATCATATTTATTTAAAACGTAAATGCGACTCGTGTAAGCACGATTTTTGCATGACGGTTTTTCGTATCAAGTAAACAGTGAGAAAGAGCTATGTAAATGATTGGCTGTGACCACGTTATTTCAAAATAATACTTGTTTACGCATTGTAGTGATTTCGAAATCACACGTGTCTTTCATGCGTGTGTACATGTAATGACGCATTAGCTTGTTTTAAATGCTCAGTTACCTGTAAGAAATTTTTGGTCAGAGTCGTAATCGTAGTCAGTCGTGGTTCAGAGTCACATCATAACATCTTACAGAGTTTATAATACCTTAAGAAAGGTATTTCTGTGCTGGAAAGAGTTGCGCATTCGTACGAGGAACAACATGTGTGTTGTTAGTGGTGGTAGCTGTATTTCATCTACTTTCTAAATAATTATTTTCCCTGGAGAACAACACTACTGGCTTTGGACAAAGACATTTGATGAAATTATTTCTAAATCGGAACAGAACAATACAAATTGTGCTTTACAGTGAAAATTCTGGACATTTTGTGTTAGCCGTCGTCTGACGTCATCATCCGCCATCTTGGAACGGAACTGAGGTTCAGACTGTATCAATTTAGAACTGTTTATTCACAGGACTTATGTGTTTTCACAAATTTAGAACATATTTTTGGATCTTCTTCGTAAATCGTAAGTCTTGTTTCATCTATTTACCTTTTACCGTGTTTTCTAGGGAAATAAATTTTATTTTTGTCAAAATTTACAAAGCTTGTTGTCTTTACTCTTTCTTTGTGTTACTTTGAACGAGCCGATACGTAACAATATGCAATTGACAGATCAATCTGGACGACAGCTGGATATAAATAATGAGGTCGTTACCTATTACCTACACTTACGTGCGCAATAGTAAACATATTTTATAAGAAAAGCTAAAAGATTTTTAGTAAATTTTAATGCAAAAGATTTGGCAATGAAAATTATGCAACCTCAGATATAATGAAACAGAGAAAAAAAATTTATAGAAGGAAAATAATTGGAGGATTTTTTGGAAATATATTTACTAAAGTTGTTGAAATATTCCGGGAATCGCGCGTAAAGTTGCACCAATTGCACTTGACGCAGGTAAAGCTTTTGGAACTGGAGCTGCATCTGCCGCTGGAACTGCGGTGGGACAAGAAATAGCTGATAAAATTAAAGGCGCACCGTCTACATCCGATAAAACAAGTTATATCGGAAATCGCTCCAACAAACGAAAAGCAACGTGCTATGATAACAACAACAAAAAAACTTTTATCACCAATGGGCGAGCAGATTATACATAAATTAATATCTAAAGTAACGGCGCCGCAATAAAATTTTATATAATCTAATAAATAAAAAATGTCTGTTAAAAATTATCTCGATTTAGCAGAAACTTATGACACCAATGACACTATAACAGAATTTGAGTATGTTGAGTATCTCGATGAAAATTCTAATGAACCAAATAAAGCTGGTATTAGAACATTTAATACTCGAGACGAAGATGTATTTCTACTGCCTCACAGTAGCCAATCCACCTGTTGCAATTGCAGCTGGAACAGAAGTAGCTCTTATAAATAATGGCTGGTGCTTATTCAAAAGCGCTCAATATCAACTAGCTAATCAAACTGTAGAAGATATTTCAAGTCACTTACAAGTTGCAAGTACAATCTTAAATATTATTTCGTTTTCCGACGATTACTCCAGATCAACTGCAACGAACATGATGTGGTTTAAGGACACTACACGTGGTTTAGCTGAATCAACCGAATTTTTCTCGAAAGATGTTTTATTACACGGAGCTGATGCAGCTGCAGATGTCGTAATTGCAAGAAATTTTCTTATCGTTAATGCTGCTGCTTTAGGTATAGCCGCACCAGCCGCAGACGCTACAAGACTTTCTCTTACTGCTGCTTGTAATAATCTTGGTGTAACACCACCAGGTGCAGCTGCAAACGCTGTTGCAATGTTAGATTTGATTAATAACACAATTAGCGTAAGAAATATACGTTACAATGAAGGTTTGCTAGAAAAAGGGAACTTGCAGAAGGATCACGTCAAATTACAATGATGCTGCCATTAAGTACAATATTTGGCTTTTGTCGCGATTATGAGAAAGTATTTCGTGGAGTTAAACAAACACTTATTTTAGATCGGGCAGAACAAAACGACTGCTTGTTTAGGTCAGGCGGAGCTGATGTACAATTTATCATAAACAAACTTGCGTTGTGGATCCCACGAATAACGCCATCGATCACTAAAATGTGAGAATTAAATAATATGCTTGAAAACCGCACAAACAAAATTTCTTTCCAACAACATAAAATATATCAAACAGCAGTTCCGAATACTACTGACTACACATGGCGAGTTACAACAACATCAAGCGAACAACTACCGAGGCAATTATTTGTTGTGTTTCAACAGCAAGCGCGACGTGGTAGCCAACAACAAAATAATGCGATATTTGATAATGCTGATGTTAGACGAATATATGCTAGACTAAATTCGAAGCAATATCTGGAACGAGCGATAGAATGTAATCTTGCAGATGACGCTAATACACATATTACTCGACCTTACAAGTGTCTGCTCGACGCAGTGCAAAAATATCAAGATGTTGAAGATGGATCTCAAATATCAGTAGAGGAATTTCGTACACTTTATCCAATATTTTATTTTGATGTTAGTAAACATAGCGAGCGAGCTGTTGATTCGACAGCTGATATTGAAATTACTTGGACACTCGGAGCAGGTCCAGTAGCGCAGTTGTACGTGTACGCGCTAGTGATCAGCGACAGATTTATTACGATCGATTATGTTGGAGGTAAAATGACAGTCCAAGTTCAATCTGCAATTTGTATATAAGATGACAAAATATATTATAAAAGAAATATATTTGACTGATGGTCAAGTTAAAAAATTAGCAGCTGCCGTTGCAAAGCAGAGACAGGTATCATTAAAAATCAACCCTGACATTTTCAAGGGTATTTTAACAAAATTAATGTTGATCAAAAACAGGCAAACAGGTACGATCGTAAAAAACCTTTTGTTTTAAATTTAAGTGCCGCACAAATAACAGCGATGTCAAAACAAGGTGGTTTATTCGGTCCGGCACTATCAGTATTAGCTAGCTCAATAATACCAAAAATTTCACCTATACTAGGAACGCTTGGACTAGCAGGAGCGTCTGGAGCAATATCTGGCGCAACGAAAAAAGCAGTTGAAGGTCGTGGAATTGTTGGCGGTGGTATTAAGAAAATAGTCTAAAGATAAATTTTATGTGACTGATAAATTTTATGTGACTGATAAATATAATGCCATGACGAAGAAAAACAACAACGAAAAAAGACACCGCGACGTCGAAGAACAACCAAAGGAGGATTTCTTCCAATAGCTCCACTTATAATGGGACTAGCGGGAAGTATACTACCAAATCTGCTAGGAATAGGACGTGGACTAACATTGCCGGGAACACGGCCATTCCGCTAAGTAACTTTAATATACTTGATAAACTAAAACAAGTAAAACATTTCCACGGAGTTTATTCTAAAGATGAACTCAACACCAAAGGTGTCGCAGCTGTAGGTTCGTGTGTGATAAATATACAAGATTTCAATGACGGATCCGGCACACATTGGGTAGCAGTTTATAATAACAATTAGTTTGACTCGTTTGGGCTTCCTCCGAGTGATGCAATAAAAAAGTATATAAACAAAAAATGTAAAATAATATATTATTCGTCCAATCAACTTCAACCTGTTGGAACTTCTGCTTGCGGATATTATTGTATAATGTTCATTAAACAGATGTCCCAGCCTAAATTTAATTTTTTAAAATTTATTTTACAGTTTGACAAACAACCTTCTCACGCTTATGATGAGATTGCAATTAATTTTATCTAAATTACAAGTATATAATGTCAACATTATTGTCTCAAATGTAAAACTAAAACAGAAAATATCAATGAAACAACAGAAAAAACAAAGAACAACAGGACGATGCTGAAAAGTATTTGGGCAATCTGCGGAAAAAGAAAAAGTATGTTTTTAAAGAAATTATCTCCGGCGATAAAGTCGTTGGGAGCTGGTTGCCCTGACATTGTCAGGGACGTTATTTTAGCAGATGATTAACTGACTATCTCTGACGAAGATAATTACCCACTGGTTTTAAATTTTTGGTCAAATTTCTTATTTTTTGAGGGTGAAAACCCCAGCACTTTTCAATATAAATTTTCGCATTTTTTGATAATTTTTACTTTTTTATCCAAATTTTGCTGATTTTTTTATAAATTTTTCGTTAATTTTTGCTGGGGTTTTTTTTGAGAAAATATTGGAAAACATGAAAATTTATATTGAAAGTGCTGGGGTTTTCACCCTCAAAAAATAAGAAATTTGTCCAAAAAGTCGCTAAATAACAGGCAAAATGGCCGAAAAAAACGTCAAAATTTGACCAAAAAACAGGTAAAATTTGATTTTTTCAGAAATATTTTCAGATTTATAATAAAATTATTATTTTTTTCAGAAATATTTTGTCGGTTATTTTAGTAGACGACTAACAAATATAGAATGATATGCAACTGTGATTCTGACAGAGATTTATGTCTCGAGCAAAATAAAATTGTCACATACTGTCAACGTTGTAACAACAGAGAAATGATAGGTACAGGTATAGACATACATAAATTGATTGGCAAATTACCGAAACCAAAGGGCAGTTGGACATTGCCAGGCCATAAATATACTGGACCTTATAATCCGCTAGATAAGCAACTAGATGAAAATGTTAATCCGCTGCCAGGACAAGAACCTTACAATCAAGTTGATGCAATAGCAATGCGTCATGACATTTGTTATCGTGACATTGAACGTCCTGATAACGTTCGTGTAGAAAACTCAAAATCAGACTGCGAAAAAGTAATGTTAGAGGAACTTCGTGATATGAACCCGATAAATATGCGAGAACGTTTTGATAGAAGGCTGGTGCAGGGTTTTATTGGAGCAAAATATAAATTAGGACTTGGGAAAGAATTGTATGACGATCTTGCAGCTGAACTACACAAACCTAAAAAAAAAAGTTTACGCGACGTAAAGTTGTCTCAAATGCCGTTGATGATATCTGGGCGATAGATTTAGTTGATGTGTCAAATCTTGCTCATTTTAATGATAATAAGAAATATTTGTTTAACGTTGTAGATGATTTTAGTAAATATGCTTTTAGTGTACTGTTTCGGATAAAACAGGAACGTCGATAACAGATGCGTTAAAACAGATTATCCTTCGTTGAGATCTTTTTAACGATAACATTTAAGATAAAAAAGAAAAATACAAAACGAATAAGCCACACCCACTGTGTAAGCTACTTTTAGACTTCCAAGTATTAGTCAGCTTATATAGAATACAACCTTATTTATGTTGAGGGTCCTCCCAAAGCTCGAACTTCAACAGAAAAAACACACTCTCCCACCATGTCACCACTTGGTGTGTGTACGTTTGCACTCCCCTGGTTTTGATTTGGGGGGAGAGTGTGCAAAAATCTGTTGAACGTAGAGAAGGTCCCCGTTTGTGTGTGTGCTGTCCTTAGAGTTAAGTTAATTAAGTTCTTAGAGATAAGTTAATTAAGTTCTTAGAGATAAGTTTATATGTAACCTCTGAACCTGCTAGGATGTTAGTTGACAACCAAGGGGTTCACATGGGGTTGTAACTGTGCTGTCCATTGTCTGTTGTCCAGATCGCCCTCTGAGCCTTCTAGAGTGTCGTTTGGCAATCTAGGGGTTCACATGGGGGTTGTGTCTGTTCAAATTACCCTCTGGACCTTCTAAAATGTCATTTGGCAATCCAGGGTTCACATGGAGGTTGTGTTTCGTCTAATTTCGAATATCCTCTGAGCTTTCTAGGATGTTGTTGACAACCTAGGAGTTCACATGGTGATATTTTGATTGCCCCTGAGCTTGCTAGAATGTTGTTTGACAATCTAGGAGTTCACATGGGGTTGTGTTGTGATTATATGTTTTGTAAATATTTGTGTATATCATTGTTAAATAAAACATAATCGGATGTTTAATTTTATATAGCTTTAGTAATATCATTATCAAATAAAATATCAACCACATTGTCAACAGATATCATTAAATCATCTGACCAACCTCTTATTCGTTCGTCATTTTCAGTTGCGAATAACCATACTGACCTATATTTTGGTGATATATGATATCCAACTTTTTTAATACAGTCGCTTATTATTTTAGGTTTTATGCCAGTATAGCATGAGGCTGATTTTATTGAATCAAATCTCTTACAAAATTTGTTTGTTAGATCAAATCCAACATGTCGGATTGCTGTTGACGGATAGCACATATTATATAATATTTCGTTGTTTAATATGAAATTTTGTCTAAACTTTAAAATATAGTAGTAAACTAATAGGCAGACCCTGGATCGAAGACCCAACTCCCCCAAAACAAATCAAGTAACACAAAAAAAATGTTTAATTTATCGGGTAACCCAACTTCTTTAGTAAAACACTTTGTGTTACCTGATTTGTTTTACTAGTGGAGTTGGGTCTCTGGTCCAGGATCTGCCTATTAGTTTACTACTGCATCATTTAAGACAAAATAAATTAAATTATTGCAGCCTGTATCAGAGAAAATGCATTAAACCTTTACCTTTAGGATACATGATTTCTATAGCATTCATACACTAAAACAGAAAACATACACATCAATGAATTATTATGTGAGTCACAAGACATTCAGGACAAATGAAGACGAATAATTAACTTCTGTACAAATGGAAAATTGAAGCATGAATTAAATTCGAATAAATTCAGCAAATAATTGCAAACATACACCAATGCATATTGTTTGTGATTGTGGCAATACCTGTGTGCCTTTTGCAAGACTCTCTCCGTTTATGAAGCCTAATCTGTATCTACTTCCTGGTCTCAAATTCGTCCAGACCCAAGTTTCGTCTGCGATTTGTTTCAGCGAGAGAAATTAAATTGATGGCTTCTCACAGAAACTTAAAGTGGGTAGTATTACGAAGGAGATTACTTGAGCGTTCAATTTCGTTTGGAAGCACACATCCCCTCGTTTAGCTTAGCCAATCAGGATTTACTTCTCTAACAGCCACAAAGTTTAACACTTCCATCGAAGTCAGAACAGTTCTCTCTAGATCGACTTTATACATAACTATTCTGTAAAATACAATGTTACGACACCTGTTTCAAATGGCCCAAACTTTCGCAAAATTTTGACTCTGGGTTGTCTTATCTGTGTCATTTCACGCTATATGACCTTACCTTAACGTCTGTCTCACCGTTATCTAACGAACTCTAATTAAGTTAAAATTATTCCTCAAAACAAAAGAGGTAAACCGCCAAAAGCTGAACCCCTTCCGCCGATCTTACTAATTACTTGTTACGCTGGGGGCCCCGAGTGGCCGAGTGGTCTAAAGCGCTCACCGTTACGGATCACTGCCATCTCACCTCTGTCTGCGTGAGTTCGAGTCCCAGGCTTGGCTAACGTTGGTATGTGAGAAAGCCTGCCAGTAGCTTCTCGTGGGTCGGTGGTTCTTTCCGGGGTTTTCCAGGGTTCTTCCTCCACAAATTATAGTGGCCGCCATGTATAGCCTATCTTGTGCTGAAAAATGGCTTTAACCTCTACAACAACAACAACAACAACAACTTGTCACGCTGACCACTGCTGATCGTACGGCGAAGTTATCTACAAGATGTTGCACCATTACACACACACACACATATCGCTTCTAAAGGGATTATATAATATATATCTTTTGTTGATAATGCTGGAACTCGAAAGTCTAGCAAAACTTTATCATAGATTTAAGTTAGCTAATATCCTATATCGACATAATCAGTTCATAGACCGATTTGATTAGATTAA
>JAECUM010086094.1:0-20939 GCA_016617855.1 Megalonaias nervosa | reverse complement strand
TGTGTGATTACATCAGTTTCAGCTACGTCAAAACTTGCTTATGTTTTATTTCATATTTCAGCCTTTATAAGTATTTTGAAAGATATTACAGATTTGATTTAAAAAATCTTACTACACTAACATTTTTCACGTCGTCCACGCAGCTTCTAATTCGCAGATATAGGTGACGTCATCATGTGATGACAATGCATTTATTTGCTCACAAATTCAGCTTTGACGATTTCACTGACTGCAATTTTGGTTTTTATATATTTCTGAATACCTTTAACACTATATGCGACCTTTTGAATCTGAATGATTTACTATTTGTCATATATCTTCTACAGCCTGGAGAAAGGGGGCCACCGGGTGAACGGGGTCCTGGAGGCGCTCAGGGTACGCCTGGAGTACCTGGACTTCCAGGGCCTGTGGGACAGGTCGGACCCAGGGGAGAGAGGGGTCAACCTGGCATGCCGGGAATGCCAGGACTTCCGGTAAATGTTCACCTCTTTATGACAGAAATTAGAAAGTTTTACTATTTTAGTTATGGTGGCGCTCAACGGTTTCGTATTTTGCATAAGGTTACTTTTTAAAGAAAAAGAATTTCTTCTGCATTCCTCACTGGTTAGACTGGCTGTTTGAAAATGGCCTTGTTTGTCTTAGGTAATTTTAAAAGGAATTTTAATTACCTTTATATTGGTGTATGATTGATGGGTGTATTTTGGGTTATAGAGAATACAGCTTGGCCTTACTTCCGATGTGCACTTGTCATAAAACTTCTAGCTCCGCTTGGTCATTTTCACTTCCTGGAATTCAGAAAGAAATAAAGAAAAACAAAAAAAAACCAGCCGAAACCGTTTTTTTCATGTTATATATTTGGTAATTGATTCATGGCACTTTCAGAAACTGGTACCGTTTAGTCTGGCAAAATTAATTTTCCGTCTTTTAATAAATGCTGAAGATAGTGTATGTTAGACTAATTTGTGGTGCAAGTACAATATCAAAATAATTTTCAGTCACAGTATGTAAAAGTAAGATGAAAGTATGCCAATATTCTCTCCACTTTGCATGTTGCAAATGCAAACAACTTTACCTTACACCTATCACTTTCTCAGAAGTTCATAATATATGTTGAGCTCCCCATATATAGGTCAAAAAAGCCCATGGGTTTTTCCCCCTTTATTACGCTTGCTCTCTTGAACCTCGTACAATGAATGAACACTTTTGATAACTAATCAGTAATGAAACTGAAAAAAAAAATAGTTTTATTTATGATCCTGAAGTTGCTGGAGAATTCATTGCCATTTTGCATACTCGTTTTCTTTGTAAAGAATAAATGTTGTGACAGTAACGCTAAATGCATATCTTTATTTTACACTGAAGATAAAAGTTAGGAGTTTTATGTTCCTAAATATCTTAAGTAAACTTGAGACTTGTCGTATTTATTGTTGCCGCTGTGATTGAAAAAGAAAGGTAATTTCGCTGAAAAATCGTTTCAGGGCCGAAGTGTGACAGACCAGGAAGTCAGGGAGATATGTTTCCAAATACTAAGAGGTAATTTTTTTTTCTTTTATTTTATACAAATTTCCTGTTTGGATAAGCCCATGGCAGATTTTATGTTAACTTTGAGGCTAAGCTCTCATCAAAAGACAAAACACGCATTGATCTTTATGTTTCCACGAAGTTAATAAGCCTATTGATTTTAAACAAGTAACTGTCCGCTATTAGTTATTGCTCTCCCATTTCTTACCAAGACAGGGTGAAGCTGTGTTCAGTTACTCGCCCTCGACAGAGTTTGAATCCTAACATTAGACCATTCCGGATGTGCCACCGTGGTGTGCATGGGTATAGGTAGTTCACTAAGATTGCCTCGGCACTAAATGACCTTTGTAAAACAAACTTTGGAGTTGAATCTGGTTGTGCAAATTTCACCGAGACAAAGTCGTTGTTTGGAAAGGACACAACAGGGTCACACCGTACAGGCGGCAACCGGGACCACCGAGGCAATCCTAGGCAATTGCGTGGAATTCGAATTAGGTCATGCAGGAAGGGTTTGAAATTGTGTTCTGTTTCTTATAGTTTGCGCATTTAGACACAATAAACCGAGAATGTACAATAAGTCTTTTGATGTAAGTTTTGTACAAAAACATTTTTCGGCGTACTTTCAGTTTCAAAACAGTTACGTGTAATTAAAGTCTAGCCTGTAAACATTTATATTGTGCATTATATGTTATTGTTTAACAGCTGTGTTTCATTTATTTAAAATTTATTAACATCTGCACTGACTTGCAGGTATTGTTTTGGTAAAGAAACTCATTTAATTTCCTTATAATTTGTCCTGCCTAATGTTTTAATGCGGTGTAAGGCGTCAGAGTAAATTTTCTTATGCGAGAACGTGGACACGAAACAAGCAGGAAGCCGAAATATAATAATTATGTATGATTGGTAGTCTTGTTTGTTGGTCTTTTCAAGTTCAGTTTATTTAAATAAAATTGTTTTTAACAGTTACATTTTCTCAATATATTAACACTCAATATTAATTCTGTACACGTCCCCTAGACGAAATGATATGATTTTCATATATTACGATGCACTAAATATGGAACCAGTCTGAAAAGATGATCAGTACAATATTTTGAAGCAAATTCAATAATTTCTCAATTTTTTGGTTTCTTTATTTCACCGGTAAAGATTTTTATTTTCTTGGAATAAAACAATAATATGTTTTGGGCTTTGTAAATAGTAGCAGAGACATTAAATGTAAAATTTTTCCTTGCATCTTGTATTTCGTTTCCACTCAGTAAAACGTTTTAAAACTTTATTGAATGAAGTTAAATTGATGGGATCGTTATTTTTAGAAAACCTAGGCGAGTCATTTGTGTTTTCTTTACCATTTTTTTCTCTCAGAATTTTAACTGAATTATGTCTTGAAAGCTTGTCCTTGCATATTGATCAATGTCATATTACTGAACGGAGCATGATTTTTGTGCAGTGAGGCCGATCTTGCAGTCATTCGGTTTTCCTAGCGATGTGAACAAACAGTAAAAAATTAATATTTTTCCACATCTTCACATTAAAGACTTTTAAAAAGGGCGAAAATAATGTTAAAGGAAAGTATGAATTTAAAAACGAAAAGTTCTTCAATCAAATATCAATTGCGTTTTGGTTTACCTCTAAGCACTTCGCCAATCCATTTTATTTGTAATATTGAGATTGTAATTTTGTAAAATTCAAAGTACCGTATTGGACATTCTATTTCCATTATTGCGCTTTCACTGAAATTTGCATGCGTTCCGAAAAAAATGCTACTACTCTGCTCTCCTCCGTTTTGTATAATGTCCGATTCCAACATTTCTTATTGCAAAAATCGTACAGAAGAACACAATAAATGGAAATGCATTTTTAAAAACCAATTCTGCAAGTTGATAGGCATTGGTATGAAACAATTAGGGAATTGACAGACGTCTTAAAATATTGACAATTAATTCTTAGCGTCTATTAAACTTAATTTAAAATGCAAAATGTACGCATTCTTTATTACAACTGAGACTTGAAAGTACTCTCATCTTTCTTACGACTGAACTTACAAGGAAGATATATTGAAGTATTTACAGTGAAAGACTAATTGTATTTTGGTAGCCATATCTACACACACACACACACAATATCATCAATACGACACACATATATATATATATATATATATATATGTTATATATATATATATATATATATATATATATATATATATATATATATATATATATATATATTAAGCGCTTTGGGACTAGTTGGAGACATGGTACATGTATATCTGTCAATCGGAGATCTTCTCACACACAAATGGGAATTGCATCAGCAACCATGACCTACCGAAATAGGAAGTATTTTTAGACTTTCCATTATGATCAACTCGTCTACCAGTAAGTACATAGTTTGAACTTTGAAATCAGTGTGGAGAAATATAAATTGTCATGCCAGTTTTGCACTATAATTTTTTTGTTCATTCTGTATCTTGGTAAATGATATGTGTTTTTGGCTCAAACAGGGCGATTTATGCAATTTTAATTTTGAAATTGTGTCTTTTCACAGGGGAAGCGCGACTTCTTTTGATGTACAGGTTTAACAACAAAGCTTGCTTGAGAATAAAATGTCTTCATTTTTAAAATGCTGAACAGTAATGAAGAATACTTCTAATAATGAAAGTAATGAGGAATACTTCTAATAATGAAAGTAATGAGGAATATTACTGATACTGACAGTAGCTCTGTAGACATCCGTATGGTTCAAAAAAGCACCCAGACTTTCTGGCAGAAACGTATATGAAGAAGATATTGGAAGTAATTCAGTCAAGTCTTTTATCCAGTTCTTAGGGTTATTGGTTTCTTAAACGTTATATTTTCTGTATTTTTCATATTTTTCTGTTCGTGGTGAGTGATTGTTGAACACAGGAATCTGAGATTCTATTATTAAAATGGGCCTTGAATTAAAACTTACCTCGAGAAATGCCCACGCATATATGCAGGCCCGGCGCGTGGTGTTTTTCTTGTGTGTGCGATGAATGTTTGGCGCCTTTCCAGAAAGATATTATCGAAAATTTTCACAGATGTCAGAAGGGTTGGCACATATTATTCGGCGGCGGCGCCTGTGTGCATCGCGCACTTCGCAAACGCAAACAGCCAGGTCGCCATATATGGTTTGATCATTTATCGGGATAAATGTGAATTCAATGCCAATTTTAAAGAGAGAACATCATGTTTGGGGCTCATCGAGGTGTTTTCATCAGGGCTCAGTTTAAAGATAAAATGCTATATAGAATGGGCATTTATGTGGGTAATTTTATTTTCAATGCCCAATTTAAAGATAGAATTTTTAATGGTTCTGTGCGTTTGTTGGAGTAGTTTTACTTTCAATGTCCAATTTAAAGATTGAACTTTTAATGTTCTTGTACGTTTGTTGGGGTAGTTTTATTTTCAAGGCCAAATTTAAGATAGCACTTCAGATGGTTTATGGATTTTGTCGGGGCTATTTTTAACTTAGTGCCCATTTTAAAGATGAGAACGTCATATTTCTGTGTGATTGAGGGCGCCGTAACGGGCTGGAGGGTATCTGCTTGTCATAAGAGAGAAATTTTGTTTAAAAACCCAACTTGTTTTATTACTTTTTAAGTTATCAGCAGTTCAATAGCCATAAAATGTCATTATGTCTTTATACACAGTATTACAATAAATAGTTGTTAATCACTTAGGCGTACCAACACTTCCAAATGTGGTATGCACATGCAAGTTTTCACTGGACGGTTTTTCTTTCTTCTTTTATTTTAATAATAAAATGTCTGGCGTGATAAAGCTCTCCATCGTAGCTATGAAACACGTTTAGAAGGGGACTCTCTCTCTCTCTCTCTCAGGTCCGATACGATATTTTTTCAGTTAATGCAGTTAATGATAACATTCATATGTGTGATTTGGATTTTTAACGTAGCTTTAACAATTTTTCAGTCATTTCGCTACGATGTCTGCAGTGTGGCAGTTTATAGTGATGTCTACCACTGGAGCATCATGCTGCAGACATGTAGCATCAAGTCCCACCCAGTCACATTATCCTGACACCAGGCTGACCAATCCTAACACTAACTTCTTAATGCCGAGCGCCAAGCGAGGCAGGTGCAAGTACCATTTTTATAAGTCTTTGGTATGGCTCGGCCGGGAATAGAACCCACGACCTCCCGCATCAGAGGCGGACGCTCTAACCACTAGGCCACGGGAGCGGTCAATATAACATTCATAAAATTGAAAGTGGCTTTTTCTGGGTCTTGTGCGTGCATCCATCCATACGTCGGTCGTTTTTTCTCGGAAAATATATTCTTTCGACACTTTATTTTCAAAGTATGGAAACAATCATGCAAGTAGTTTAGTCTTTTAATCGCACAAAAAGTGAGATGGGTGAAAATGTAAATACAATATTTCTTGCTCTGGATAAATGGTCCTTCTAAACCTAAAGGGCAAATTTTATGGTGAGAATAAACCTTTAAATGGAAATATAAAGTTGAATCTCAGTGTATTTTTCTGCCATGACGGAGGGTAGGTCGTAGCTTAAAAGGCATACATACAGATGTGGAGCCGTCATTGATCCCTTTCGCAATGCCTTTAGGAGAAAATCAACTGCAAAATGCGGCATGTTTTCTAATTATTTATTTATTTATTTATTTATTTATTTATTTATTCGATGTCATCTATGACTTTTATTGACGTTTCTGATATTTGCGGGATCAACAGCGCGCGTTATTAAAACTGACATGTCAGCTGTAACGTCACCAGTAAAGAATACACTGCGACATTTTACGACAACTTGGTGACATTTAACGGCCTCACATAGTTTCTTAACTGTGCGCTTGTGCGATTGGGCAGCCATCCTGACAACGGCTGTAAGATGTTCTATAGGTTTCTAATAGTAACTCAGTTATTACCATACACGTCTTTTCTTCCCAGGAAATCTTCGCGTGCACTTTGAGTCGTATACACAGACGCTCCTTTTCGCATAAACTTCCTCCTTCAGGTTTTCTCTTCTCTCGTATCTCACCATATATTTATCCTGACTAACTAAAGTTTTTCTCAACAGAACAACTTGCGGAACTTGTTGCAGACCTCCGAGGACCTCCTGGTCCCCCGGGTGTAGGCAAAATGGGTCGCCCAGGACCTCCCGGATCGCAGGGAATTATGGGTAAGATTTTTGTTAAGTACCAGTAATAATAATAATAATAATCATCATCATCATCATCATCATCGTGAACACATAGAAAATTAACTGATATATTGCTTCTTTTGTTTTGTATTTTCTTGATATGGAAGCCAATTCATCATCGAGTTCCATGTTCCTTTAGCAGCTCGAAAAGAGATGGCGACCATCTCAATTACAGAAATAACTTATTTTTTAAAAAATTGATACAAGAATAGTGCATAGATTTGAGATGAACCCATCTGTCATTATGTTAACAAATTATGTCGATTAAACTTCCACTCATATTTTTGATTGTACATATTCTTAATACATTGTCCGAAGTATAAATAGATGTTCATGAGAAAAAGAACAAAAGTATCAAAAACGGCTTAGCCATTTTTAATATATTTCGTCTTAATGATGACTTTGCATGATGTCACGGTGTGACTAAATGTACCTTTTGAAGGTGCAGATATATATGCACTTCCTTTTCAGGTGAGAGAGGTGTCCCGGGTCTTCCGGGAGAGCGGGGATTCATGGGACTTCCGGGATTACCAGGACCACAAGGGCCACCGGGCCCACCAGGTAGGTCCACTGTAGGGGCCGATTTAAAGTAATTCCAGATTTACTCAGGTATATTTGTGAGATAATATGCTAAAGCAAACATAATCAACAAATAAGCAGTGACTATTTGCAGTTTGACTCCATGTTTTACGGAATGTATCCTACTTCAAAAGAATAATACAGTTTTATGGGCCTTCTTTTCCTGAGAAAGGAAATAATTAAAATACTTGTATTTTTCGTATTAAGCACTAAATGAAGAATTTGATAATAGATCTTACCCAACCTCATCATCCGAATGCAAGATATCAGTAATATCTACCAGTATGTGGCCAAAATGCCATTGATGTACAGGAGGTAGTTTTGAAGGATTATGATCTTGAAATACTTGACCGTGACACCTGTTTTATATGACCAGGTGAGCCAGGTGTGAAAGGAGACCGGGGACCCACAGGACGCGGAAAAGATGGGGAACAAGGCCCACCAGGCCCAACAGGTAAAGTCATCAGGCTGTTATTTATTTATTTATTTATCTATTTATTTTTCTTAAATTAATTAAGTAATGAATAAATTAATTAAGTGATATTATACTTTGTGTGAAACTTGAGCTTAATCAGTCCTTCGTTCCAGTGCCGTTATTTGCACATTAAATTCTTATTTTTAAATATTTATCTGCTTTATTGTGCTACTGAGCTCTTCAGCTGCTCATAAAGGCAATTTGTATAAATATTCATTTTTGGATTATAATGATGACCGTTTGGAAGTTAAGATATGTGTTCAGGCTAATCACACTGCTTGCAAAATCTAGTCAATTCCTTGAAAACTCACTTGAACAAGAACGTAAATTCCGTAATTTCCCGCAAATGTTTAATGTGCATCACGCTATGTCTTGGAAAATGGCGGTAATAGCCAAAGAATAATAACACCCCACCCCATCCCCAAAATAAAAAACAACTTTCAGGACAGAGGAAAATCTCTCTGAATTGACTTCATGATGAAATAAAAGTAAGGTGGACAAAGTTTCCTTAAAAGCATGCTCGGTTATCAGATTATCCTAAAATAATATAAATCAGTGTATGCAAGGTATTTATTTGGGAAAATATTACACGGGTTTATATCCACCATTTTGTTACGATTGATGTCAGATAAATATGTATGAATTTTCAATTTCTTCATTTTATTTTAACTTCTGAAATATAAATAATACATATCATCGACGCAGATGTAGTGTATGTGTGTTTGTGTGTTGTGTTTGGGGATTTTTATCGTAGCTTAACAATTTTAGTCATATCAATGCGATGTCTGCAGTATGGCAGTTTATAGTGATGTCTAGCACTGGGACATCATGCCACAGATATGTAACGTCAGGTCCCATCCAATCACGTTAGCCTGACACCAGGCCGACCAGGCCTAACACACCTCTTAATGCTGAGAGCCAAGAGAGGCAGCAGCAAGTACCATTTTTATAAATCTTTTGGTATTACTCGGCCGGGGTTTGAACCCGCATATCCCATAGACGCTCTAACCACTTTGGCCACCGGAGTATTTCTTGCAGGCAAGTAACTAATTTTTCATTTAAAATAATAAATCATATTCTTTGTTATTTAGGACCACCTGGGCCAACAGGCGAAGGACTCCCTGGGCGGCAGGGTGAAAGAGGGCCTCAGGGAATGCCGGGACAACATGGAACCAGAGGCGCACCGGGACAACAGGGACCCCCAGGCTACTGCGAATTCTGCAACTTTGCCCAAGCAGTACCGGGTGCCCAGTACTATCACATACCGGCAAATCAAGGAAATGCTATCAAGGGGCCTTAAAAACATTACCTATGTAGGCTTCCTTCTTGTCATTCAGCCAAAAAAATGTGATAGTCTTGTAGCCATGACATTTTTTAGAGAGCACCTATTAACCGGATGGCTTTCTTCTTACCATAAATCCCCATCTAATAGTCCCATGTACCACTCTCATTAATCCAAACGCTAGGCTAGCTAACTCTCTTCACATAGAGTTCTCTAATTTTTATATACCACAGAGTGCTGTAATTAGTTTTTCATCTTTTATAGTTTTAGTGGTTGTACTTGAGATAGCGCATGCTGTCTACAACCTATCTTGTTTTATCTTTATTGTTAAACTTATGTGCTGTCTGTATAAATTATCTAAGCATAATGCTTGTCAATAATAATTACATTGAGAGCTTAATAAACTTTTGTGTGTGCATATGTATAATTTCGTGTAAACATGTGCGTCAAGTAATATTGAATGTCTTGAAAAGTGGATTAAAGTCAGTTTGTTTTAAAAATCGAATCGCTACTATAATATTAATTAGAGGCCTTTGTACGAAAAGATCCCAAATTAGGAGTTCCTATCATAAATACTTAAAAGTTTTCAAATATAGTTTTTAGAATATAGAAATAATATCTTTGTTTCAGAAGATTTTTTTAGAAGAACTAAATTCGTTATTAATGTTCAAGCAGCAAAACATGAAACCTCTTCTTCCGTTTGGGAGAATAAAATTTTATCTGTTTACCTGTATTCAGATATACTTTTGTGGGGTTCTTTGCGGTGTGCTTTTAATGTATACATTTGAGTGCGAAAGGGAGATAATTCGTCCAAATGTGTGTCAGCACATATATAAACCGAAATCAACCTCATAGTTGTAAGCATATATAACGCGTTTATTACAACAAACAATGGTACTGGGTATTCTTTTCATAAATTAGGTTCTTGTGAAACTTAGAGTTTTGGGTGGGCTTGCTTTATTTCACCATCATAAATAATTACTCCCAAAAATTTAAGATATTAAAAGTCAATGGAATTGTTTTAATTTAAACGCAAGTTTATGCTGAGTCAGTGATTTACACAATATTATACTCTGTTGTTTTTTTTTTTTCTTCAAAATTAACTACTACTACTGCATGCTACAAGTATATTTGAATGAATAATGACACAGCATTCAGTCTTTTATGACAAAGTATTCTCTTCAGGTTTGCTTTTCAGATGTTGCACATTTGGATTGGTTTTTTTGGGGGTGGGTATTCTGTTCAACACATTTGTTTGGTATGGCATTTTAAACATGTTTCATCACATTATTCGGAGGTTTGCTTTCTTATTTTATATTTTTCCCTTTCCATCCTATCATTTTGTTAGCATCTTTGCATAAAGCACGTTGTATTACTTGGCAATGCATGTATATGTGTATATATGTGTACTTTATAAGTACTTTGTGAGTAACGTGCGATAACCGTTTACTGTGATACCTCCATTTATAACATTTGTGAGATTGTAAACACCGTAAGATTGCTTCACGGCAACACTATACTGTCAGTTTCAGTGCATGGAAAAAAAAATTGAAGCTTGATTCATATAGATGGTTTTACATTAGTATTGACTGTTTAAAGGCCAGTCTTTTAAATTTTATGATTTCTCAAAAGTAAGTGTGTCCGTTTGTATGAACATCAATCATCGTCGTCATACAAAACTTTAGAATTTTTAGTGATGCACATCTTCATGCTAATCAGATATGTCAGAGACACTCGCATAAATGGACATAAATGCCCTGTCTCTCTGTCAGAGACACTCGCATAAATGGACATAAATGCCCTGTCTCTCTGTCAGAGACACTCGCATAAATGGACATAAACGCCCTGTCTCTCTGTCAGAGACACTCGCATAAATGGACATAAATGCCCTGTCTCTCTGTCAGAGACACTCGCATAAATGGACATAAATGCCCTGTCTCTCTGTCAGAGACACTCGCATAAATGGACATAAACGCCCTGTCTCTCTGTCAGAGACACTCGCATAAATGGACATAAACGCCCTGTCTCTCTGTCAGAGACACTCGCATAAATGGACATAAACGCCCTGTCTCTCTGTCAGAGACACTCGCATAAATGGACATAAATGCCCTGTCTCTCTGTCAGAGACACTCGCATACATACCTAATTTCTGTCAGAGACACATAAATGCTTAATCTCTCTGTCAGAGACACTAGCATAAGTGCCAAATATGTCAGATACACTCACATAAATGCCTAATCTCTCTCTCAGAGATACTCTCGTAAATGCTAATCTCTCTGTTAAAGACACTTGCATAAATGCCAAATCTCTCTGCAGTGAATGCTTTCAGTAGTAGCGGCAACCGTAACCGCATGCACATTTTGGAATGATGCCATATTTTGGGAAATTTCTGTGAAGTTTTCTATTTTATTTTCATAAGTCGTCCAGTTTTGCGACTTCATCATTAATCGCAAAATGTAATTTAGAGGAAATCCAAGGAATGCGGTGTTTTGCTTGACGATCTCGAACTTTGCCAATAGAATCGGTAAAGACATGAAAATGAAAGAGACTCATTTTCTAAATATAACAAATCTGCGATAATTTATGAACACAGAAATACTCATAAATGTGGCGTTGCATGCATGCATGCCTTGCTTGCCACTTTCCCCGACAATCGAGAAACTATACTGCAATGTTCAGCTATAGGCTTTGCCAACATACTGATTGTTGTTAAGGTTCCCTATGGATATCAATTTCGTGATTTGCCCTGTTGTTACCACACACGTCCATGTTGTTCTGCCATGTCGCACGATTCCGCACCACACGATTTCCAACTGCCGTTGTAGAAGCGTATATCTTTGTTAAATGATGCTTGCAGCAAGGTGAATATTTTATCCTAAAATAGGCTGCAAAATACTGAGTAATTTTTCTGATTAATTTCAAATTTTATTCGAAATCTCAATATTCGAAACAGATTCTGAACTTAAATGCATAGAATAAATTGTGTGAAAAACATGTATCTTCATTACAATCTGGCATTATGCTTCTAATTTCGGGCTTTCCCCGAAATTGTTTTATAAACACGAGCACAGAGGTTCACATATATTCAGTCTCCGACAAACGATCTTTCATTTAAAATTCTTTAATTTTGAGTGTATTATTTTTTTGCACGAAGGTCGTTTGCTGTTGTTGTTATCATTATCTTTCGAATTTGTACATAATATCAAAATAGACCTTTTGTATTTTTTTTCATAAATTTTCATACTCTGGTCTTAATTTCTATCATTTGCGTGTTTTGCTCTGCAAGAAAATAAAAATAAAAATATTCAAAACACATGATCCTATGCTATCTGAGCTTCACGGCTTTTTATGCACACTGCACTTTGCACTCGATCTGCACACAAGATTTTTCTTCTGTGTCATTAAGTTTGAGTTGTTGTGTGTGCAAGGTTTTTACTGTAAATGTTCATATTTTCACCAAACGTTTCATCGGACCATCGCCTGTGTATAGCTACAATTGTTCAACAACGTAAGTGTTTTACATAAGTTGTAAAATTATTTATTTTAAGATTTTTTTATCGACTGGAAAGCATTATCACGCTAATACAAGTTGAGGAACAAGATATACTAGAAGCAGAGTGAAATAACGTTATGATATACTCAATCTGAAAACCAGGTGTATTAACACAGCAGCAATCAATGACGTACTCATACATTACAACTGGAAAATGTCTAATAATGTTATTTATGATATAAATTATTGAGTACGGAGAAAAGATTTTTCATCAGCGTGTTAAACGCACTACTTTGTGTACTTTAGATTATTTCTGATGCACGGTAATGGAACATTTAACGACACATTAAAAGGAGAATGTATACAAAACACAAGGAATATACCATCTAACTGTCTGCTTTAAAAAAATCAATTTCTCATTAACTGGGGGGAAAATCCTATAATTGCTTCTGCAAATGCAATTACATGTAAATAAAGGGTTGATTATGTTTACTCAAATTGTTGTTAGGTGCCTATGATGCGTACTACACATTTCATGTTTTAGCGCGTGAGTACTTTTTATCCACCCAAATATACCCATTCCGTGCTTAAAATTAATATCAAGGCTAGATGCATATCAGAGATGGAACGAGGAACGATTGATGACAATCCAACCGCGCAGTTAGAATATCGTTTTAAAAATTTAAAAAAAAGTCGCATCAGGTTAAGCCATTATGATATTATGTATTAACGGCGGGGAATCATTTTATTATCTTACGTTATTTTAATATGTATCATCGTTATCATGATTTTTCATTTTCATTCTTACGGTCTTTCACATGAAAGGTATAAGTAAAGAATACTGACAAAAGTCGAGAAAAAAGATCCACTAAATGAACAAAAAAAAAAAATAAAAAAATTATTAATATCTGTACATGTAAATTTTCAAAAACAAAATTAATATTTGTGTAAAATATGTTAATAATATGTCCGTCAGCTCTTTAAATGTTTGCAATCTTAGTAAAAGTTTGTCAGTTCAAATTTATGGTACTTAAATGCATATTTAAAATTAAAAATTAATAATTTACCATGAGGTCAACTGTGAATATACGTAACGGGTATTTCTAATTTACGCACATACAGTCTTGGAGCAAACCTCGTGCAACATCATTTGTTTCAACATTAATCGTGATATAAATATGTGAACTGGCAAACGATCTAATATTTTGTGTTTCAACACAAAAAATCGTATTCATTTATCGCGCTCGGGCAGAGTATTGAACACCCTGCGTCTATTAAGTCACCAGGGTTATGTTACCATCAGGACTCTTGGCATAAAAACTGAAGTATTCCCATTCTACGATTTCCGGCTCCTGTTGTTACGTATGAATTGTTATTGTTCTATGTTCTGTGTATCTTTTTATTGGAGTCTTCCAAAAAATGTTACTTATTTTTATGAACTTGTTTGCATTACATCCATTGTAATAACACACAATCGGATTTACACACAGCTTCCAGTTCTATGTATCTTTCATAAATCACGTCAAGACATAATTGGTCAAATTCAGTAGTACTTAAAACATCAGGCTAAGTTATGGGAAAGTTTCAAGAAGAAAAATCGAATAGGGCGTGCAGACTTCGATGTGATGAACAAGTGCTCATATCAGTTTAAAATCTCAGGTATTCCTAAGACAACTTTTGATAAAGTGTCTTAAAAACAAGTAATCATCATCTGAAATATCCCTAAACGGTTTGAAGTTTTTATTTTGGATTAGAACGGCCAGACAACAGACAATTATGTTTCTGTGAACGGCATTGGCGAGAGAATTTTAATGGAGATTCGTTATTTTTAAAGTGTTGCGTCTTTACTAGATTTACTTTCATGTCTTGACTAAGCATAACTCATCTTTTCTGGGATATATAAAACCTGATTCGTCACGGTGTACTTAGTGATTTCTTCTATTGCATAAACTATCTTGTTACATTTAGTATAACTCATATTTTTTTCTACGTTTACTATATTCATTATAAATGTTATACTGTTTTGTATATCTGTGCTAGAAAACCAAATAGTATTGTCCACTGCTTTATAATGTATAATGTATGTAAATTTATGAATTATGATATTGGGAAACAATCTTGTTTGTATATTGCAACTATGAAAGGCCAAGTAAGTGTATTTTCTAATTAATCCGCTCTGTTTGTAGACCTGGATTCAAACTATGCTGTTATAGACTTCTTTAATAACCTAAAAGATTTGCTGCAGATTTGTTGCGATCTTTCGACCTAATAAAGTGCTTTTACTTGTGTATGTCATTGTCTTTTCATTATTTTCGTTTAGAATTAAACTTACAGTTCCCATTTTTATATTTATTAAGCTAAGATTCAATCACAACTAATAAAAAGATGTATTTTGTATTAATTTCACCATGACGAATGCAGTGTACTAGCGCCCAAACAAAGCTAACGATATCGAAATATCGTATATAAAATACGCCTTACAAGGACTCCAAAAACACACACACACAGGCGTGCGTGCGTGCGTACGTACATACAAACGCACGTACATACACATATACGTACATGCATACATACATCCATACATACACATTCTGTTTTGCAGATGCATCGCAATCGATCATGTGGTTTATAAATAAAAACAATTGATATCACTTGTGGTCGGATATTAGAAGTATCCATGCGTCCGTCCACTGGTGCTTTCAACTGACCGTCTGTACGAAAATTTATTTTCCTTGTTACTTCGAATCCATCTACAGCGATTTCTATTGGGTATAATCAAATACCGGCCCAAGGGCTTTTGGTGCTCATGTCGAACTATGACTTGCTCCTCTCCCCCCCCCCCCAATTTCTGTTTGATCTGGCGACCCTTAAAACCTGACGCTCTTGGCGACCGAGCATTCGCCCTGGGTATCATGATACGATTACATGTCGATGATGGTTTTGGATCAGGAGGAGGGGGATGGAGCTTCGTAAATGCAATACTTCTTGTTACCTGAACTGTGTACATTGTGACTAGGGTTAATCATCTTTGATATGGTGTTTTGCAAAGATAACCTGGTGACGACAAAGCAAAAGCAAACAAGCGGAGAAAAGGGTGCAACAATTTCAAAGGCCCGGTATTGACATTGCGGTTATTTGCGATAGTTTCCCTCTGTAGTAGCAGTAGTAGTAGTAGTAGTAGGAGTAGCAGCAGCAGAAGGACGGCTATGGATTCGGTAGCAAGAGCCTAAATTCCGTAGTGTCTGCCAAGAGTTTTCAACTTTGAGACAGTGTTGTCGGTTTTATTTTCAGAAAGGTGAGAGCACGTATTTCTCGAAACCCTCCCAGCTGGAACTCTATCTTTGACCCAAAATATGACAGTCATGCATTTTAACTTTTGTACATTTGGAATCCATTTACATTTAGAAGCTGGTTCAATACCTTTATCTCCCTCTACCTGATTTTGTCATCTAATTAACTTTGGTATTGGGTTAAGATCATAGAATTAAATACCGAAATATAAAGAGACAGAACTTATAAAGTAATAACGGTTACTGGGTTGCATATAAAAAATATATTTCTAGTTCACAGTAGAGGTACGCGGTATTACCGATGTACCGGTTTACCGCTGTATTAATTTCCGGTGGTGGGTACCACAGTACTTTTTCATTGTACCTGTTTTTCGGTAGTTTCCGTCAGTAAGGAATGTACGTAAATCACAGGATAATTTTGTTACCAGTTTAATGGCATTAAAGTATGTTTTCATTTTTCATGACAACAAAATTGAAAAAAATCTTACTATTTTCTTTACAAAATAGTTAAATATGTCACAAGTTAATTTAGAAATTCGGAAATATAATTGTATTTATGAACCTTTGATCACATTTGACAAGTGTCAAATATGCCAACATGGCGCCCGAGTGGGATGTCGTGAAAGATAATTTTATTTTTTATCAACAAGCTTTGAAATGTCAGCAGGTTATCACATACAGTGTAGCGTAATCATCCAACTTTAGGTACTACAGGTTTTAGATGACAAGCAAGTAGGGCAGGGGTTACAAATTTACGAGATCCATACTGTTTCCGACAGCTGTTGAATTGTTTCTTTTTTTATTCCGGACATAGTATTATGTGGAACTTTTGATGACTTCACACTTTTTCTTGAAAATTATGTTAAGAATAATTGAAACAAAATTAAATTATGTTCATTTTATATTTCAAACTTTGTATAGAAGAATGGAAGTTTAGATTATTACTTCGAGAAAGCGAATTAATGGGGTCGGAAAATTTGATTTTGGTATTCTTGGAAATTTCTTGTCATCCATATACAGGAAATTGCCCGTTTGGAATCTTCTTGATTTAAGCCGCTTGGTTTGAGAGTTCGCAGCCGACGACTCTAATTGGCGTCTTTGGAATCTTGTATTTTAGTGCTCCATTTTGAGTTATTGGCGTTTTCAGTCAGGGTTACATCGAAGAAAGTTTGGCTGGGGAAAGAGAAATGTTCCGCCATTGGGGTTCTTTTCATGTTTTCATTTGCCAGTGTGATATGTGGAGGTTAGTTATAATACTTCATATCTTTGTTTCTCTAAAGTATTGGATACAGCACGCGTGCATGTAACGATGTATATCACCGTTTCTGTGTCGTATGTTGTTGTCTGATTCTGAAAGTGTAATTTTCCACACGTGACTGTTCTAGAAATGTTGTTTGTTTTCATATGTTGGAACTTTTTTCCACCACAAGGCTTTCATTTCCCAGCTGATATCGATTTGAGGGTAGATTTAACTTTGCTATGACTAGCATGTCTCTCGAATCTGGGCACAGGGTGGATGAGTTTTCTAAAGCTCTCGCCTATAACTATCACTGCCACCTCACATCTGTCCGCGTGGGTTCGAGTCTCAAGATCGGCCAATGTGGGTGTATGAGAAAGCTTGCCGGTAGCTTCTCGTGAGTCGATGGTTCTTTCTGGGGTTTTCCAGGGTTCTTCCTGCACCACTTACACTGGTCATCATGTATAGCATATTTTGCGCTGAGAAATGTCGCTAAACCCAAGACAACAAAAGCAACTCTCAAATTTTGAGGTCAACGGAATGCTACAAATGATTTGTGTTGAAAGATCATTTTAAGTGGTTGGCACGATTCAGTAGGTGGGAAGTATTTTAATAATACAACAAACTTAAGGGTTATCTAGGTGAAACCTGAAGATGAAGGGTAATCGTTATGCGTTTCCTTTTCCCTTGCATTGACGTAGATTAGCACGGTATGTTTCCTTGGCTCTTTGAATTTCTTCTGCTATAAGATCTTTGTTGTAGCCCGTCCCCTTTGTTAGATGTTGCTGCAGTTCTCTGCCCCTCTCGTTGAAAGTTATGTCATCAGAGAATATTCTCCCGATTCTAAGTGACTGGCTGTAGCGGAGGGGTGCAGTGTCTTGGATCGCAGTTGGACGGAAGAAGGTACTTATATTTGTCAGCATTGAATTTGGTCGAATCATGGAAATTATAGGCTTATATTACGAATTCGTTTAACTTTTCTCTCCCATCTTGACATTTCATTTCCATATCATTATTTGTCAGTCGCTTTGGAATAAATGTCTGTATGGAACGTGTTTGCGACAATTTTTGTTTAAGTGTAAAAAGTATAATTGATCATTGTTCCAATAATAGAGACTATTGGCTTACATTATGAATTTGTTTAGTTTTTTTCCCTGCCATCATGTCATTTATTTCCATGTCATTATTTTGACGTATCCATTGGTATGGGCCATTTGTAAGAGACTAACAACAGTTGTATGGGCCTCCATAGAGCCAGACGGGAATTAACATTACGCTGTAGGTTTACATTGGTGACGGTATGGGGACTAATAGAAAATCCTATCTTAAAATTGTACATAGGTTTAACATTGAGGGTAAATGGAAACATTGTTAGAAATGGTTCACTTCGAATGGGAGTTACATGCTAGAGTAGTAGTGAAGTGGGCCACTTTAGCGTCAATGGGAATGTCCACACAAAACCTAACAGGGCCACTTAAGCGTCAATGGGGAATGTCCACACAAAACCCCTGAGCAACTTGACCGTCAAGGGAAAGTTTAACATGGGGAATATTGGACCTGTATAGGGACACTGGCAACAATGTTGCAAGTGGCTGAGCTCAGTCGGCCGAAACAGTGTGGCAAGGGGGATTGACTTGAATACGGGCTACTGTAAGGACAAATATAATAGAGACAGAGACAGACATATACAAATACAAACCTGAGATTTGTGTATAAAGCATTACCTAGACCAGAAATTATATTGGCAGTGTTCATAAATTTGCATAATTATAATGATGCTATAAATAGCTATAATCAAGGAAAAGACCAACACCAAAATGGATGTGACTAAAAGTAACGCTTAAATTCAGAAATTGTCCCAGAATTTAACGGATGCTATAAATAGCTATAATCAAGGAAAAGACCAACACCAAAATGGATGTGACTAAATGTAACGCTTAAATTAAGAAATTGTCCCAGAATTTAACGGAGACTAAACATATCCCAGAACATTAGATTTCATTGGTTTAGTCTAAAAGTAGTACTAAAATTACCAAAATGTCCCAGACTCTAGTTGAGACTGAGAAAAACTCCGGAAGATTGTATTCAGATTACCGTGACTTAATATATTGCACTAAATTTCCGAAAAATTTAGCGGACTTGAATGGAAACTGATAACTAGCCAGATGTTTTGGTTGTTAGAAATGGCAAACACAAAGTGTAGCACTAAATTATGAAATTGTACTGGACTGTAACTGAGACTGAAAATAATCCAGAAATAAATTTTAAAAAATTTCCAAGTCTTAAAGTAGTACTGAAATTGCTTAAACTCATACCAATCTTCGCGGAAACTAGATAACTGTAGGTAAAAATTAAAATAAGGTGGAAAAAAAGTAAAATCACATTTCTAATCCAGCTCACCACATATACATATAGATTTCGGATTATAGTCGCGTATGCACTCAGTGCTTCTGCGACTGGTTGTGGCCCTAGGCTGGGCGACGGTCCCCTTAAGGGGGCGCTTGGCCCTAGGCTGGGCCTTTCCTTTGCCGTATTATCCGGGGTATGAGCATGGTGCCATCATATCCCCTAAATAAAGTGGACGTGCCTACATCGCTCCCAAACCGCAGACCCACCACCAGGTCTCCCACTGCGGCCCCCCTCCCCTGCGTCACCTCACCAAAGACGAAGCCCAACCTGCTTTATTTCAGCAGGGCAGACTTTGTGGTAATTGTGTCCAGTTGTTCCTATGGAATCCCTATGCCAATTTTGTGTTAGCCACCTGTGCAATTTATCCAATTTTGTAGGGTTGTGAATTTAGAATAAATTTTGTGTTTGAATTTCGCGTACTTAGCGTACTTATATGGGTCTAAATTTTCCCAATCTGCTGGATGTGGGCCATCCTACAATTTAGCTCCGCCTAGGTATTGTTGGTTGTATGTTTTGCACCGCCGTCCTAAAGGATCATGATTATGTGGCATCGGTCTACCGTGATGAAAATGGAGACCTTTGGTTGAATTTTTGTGGGACAGCAGGCTGAGCCGCCTGGACTGTCCCTTGCCTTTGAGTTTGTCCGTGTCGGGTAGGGGGGATTTTGGGACAGCAGGTGGGGTGTATCCTGGACTGTCCCTTGCCTTTGATTCGATACAAACACCTTTCTGCCGGGGACATGGTGGGAAGTCTTTGCTACACATAGGCCTGTCCAGGTCAGGATCCCACCAAGGTATTGCTAGTTTAGCTGTCCTAGCACCTGTTTTGATGTTCCCAGCGAGGGTGTTAGTGTGTGTGTGTGCGGGGGGCTTGGGTTTGTGGAGCAGCAGGTAGTGCTTCCTGGACTGCTCCTTGCTTTATTGTTTGTCTGGCTAAACTGGCCATCCATTCTTTCTTGTGTACTTCCTGTCAGGGCCGTTTGACAGATTGGCCAGTTACATCCTTTCTGAATGGCAAATTGTGGAGCTATTCGTTATACATCTTTTCTGTAGGGACTGGTTATACATCTTTTCTGTAGGGCCTGGGTGGCAGATTGTGAAGCTATTACATCTTTTCTGTGGGGCCCTTTTGGCAGGTTGATGAGACAAGTTTCTCTCCTTGGCAGGACCATTAGATCAAGCCTCCTTTTCTGCTTCTTTCATTGGTAGTTTTGATTTCCCTTGTCTCCTCCTCTGGTCCATTTTCCCTCTCTTTATATCTGAGGATGGTTTGTCATCCTTCCTCTGGCTGGTTTTTAGTTGTATGTTGTTCTTTCCTCTGGTCTTTCTTTCCTCTCTCTATTCAGTTATATGCTGTTTTGTTCGATTTGTCGTGGATGTTAGCAATAAATAGGTTAAGTAAGATATACAGAAATTAATTTTTTTTTTTTTTTTCCCTCTCTGAATTTAGTTGTA
>JAECUM010086088.1:0-25130 GCA_016617855.1 Megalonaias nervosa | reverse complement strand
GCGCAGGTTATATTACAGGGCTTTAACAGGGTGCTGACAGGAAGATTGGGTAGCTGTACGCTCAGGAAATACTATTTTAAGTGACAGGCATGAAATCTCGTATGTTGAATATGTTGAGCGATTGCCCTCGGTGGTTGAAACTCTCAGCAACGAGGTAACACGATCTACGAATAAGGCGCCTACGGGTGCTATCAAGTGATCTCAGCATTACTCCGAACATGACAGAAAAGAAACGTGTGGAAAAATTGCCCCACCTCCCTTGGACCGGCTATATGGTTTCTGGATAATTATCATATTCTTGACCGATGGGAGATTGACAGCCATTCATCTACCATCTTTCGCTAGACAGTGATGAGTTACCCGCTCACTGATAGTTCGTGCGAGAAGAGCTGCAGGTCGTGCTAGACGACACACACATACCTCTAAAGACCATTTGTTTATCCAAACAGATGATTCCCCTGAGCGAATAGAAGATATGGAAAGGTTCTGTGTGTGGTCACTTGATACTCGCTTCAGTATCGGTAAGAGCCTCTCCAGTTTTGGAAATATGGTCAAGTATATATATATATATATATATATATATATATATATATATATATATATATATATATATATATATATATATATATTCTCTGAACAAATAGATTCGGTCTCATTGTTTTATGAATACAGCCGTGACTGTTGATCAGAAGTTTGGCTTTAACAGGCGCTAGAGAATTTGGCTAGTACAAAATTCAGTGTTATCAGAAGATGACGCGAAAGGCTCCGTTCGCTTGAGCAACTAAATCAATACGAATGCTTTGCGGCAAAGAAAGACCTGTAGATTAAATTGCTCAGCAGTTTAACATTAGCACAAGTTACGTTGATAGAATACAGTGTTGAAAGGGGATTCCTACATCAATTAGACACAACAATAATTAATTATAGGATAACAATATGTCGGGTATGATAACTGATTTATTATTAAAAAATGCATTGGTATCAGTGAGGGCCGTGTCTTAAAATATGATCCTACTAAAGACAGACCGACCTTTTGCCAGAGCAGATTAAAGAAATCCGGTCCCTTTGATATTGGTGGGTTAATTCCTTTCGTAGGCTTAACCTCTCAGACTCTAAGCTTGTAATTAGTTGGCCACAGCGTCTCTTCCTAGGTATATCACAGGGATGGGATTCGGTGGGTAGTTGTATCATCATATCGCTTGATGATGTAACAGATGGTGAGTGGTTATAGGTCTTTTAAGGTATCGCGCTACGAAGGGTCAATCTCTTTCTTTTCAAAGGGATGTTAAGAGCTCGAGATCAGCATATATTGCATAGGGTGTTTAAAGCAAAGCTTATTCCTTCCAGGTTCTGGTAGAAATATTCTCTGTGACTTTGAGCCATACCGCGGCAGTCGTTAACTTGACTCTCGAGAATGTCAAGTCTGAAGAAGGTGTGGATGCATCGGCAGCAGACATGATTTCGCTCGTTATGTTTACTAATCTTATAGAGCCTTCTGGAAAGATTTTGTTATCCATACATAATGATTCAGCAGGAGGTTGATGGATTTATCCAGATCTTTAATGGGTATGCATATAGGATAGAGGGTGTGTTCACAACCAAAGGCGTTGATGGCGATGACAGAGTTGAGGTTCTAAAATTAAGTAATATCAAAGACCTTAATAGGAAATTTACGACTGCCAAAACGTAGCGTTCCCTGATATTGATTCTACTTGCTGGTACGATTGAAGTGGTCATCAGTACTGTAAAGGGCAAATTCTAATGCCCATTCAAAACATCGAGTCATTATTTTCTATGTGTAATGACTGCTCTTGTAGGTGCCACCTTAGTGGTGGGTATGTGCCGATTGCTTTGAAACCGATGAAACTGAAATGTAAAGTTTGATCTGTACACATCTGACAAGACGCCAACCGAAGCCTCTCTTTGCAAACTTTTCCAGCCGTTTCTTGATCTTAGCTATGGTATTAAGGATCATCTCACTGAGGCCATCGGCCATTAGCGCAATTCTTTCTGATCTTCTATGTCAGTCTGTTGCTCAGTCATGGGGTCATGACCATGAGTAGCTTGGAGTGGCCTCGTGTTATCACTGCCTAATAGTCAACAAAAATATTATCGTTTCCTGGATGACCCTTTTTAACGAGGGTTGGCAAAGTGTATCATCTAGCGAAAACTGGGGTGGAAAGGGCTTTTGCTTCATTGGCAGCCCTCCATCTTGCTCGTCGCTTAGCCGTTTTAGATTACACCCAGTTGTTGTATGCGTTGCCGCCTTGGAGCCAGTAAGGGTAACTGTCTTGGAGCCAGTGTAGTTTTTTGGATGTCTAAGAGCCGGTGAAGACTTTTGATACCCAAGAGGCTAGCATGAGGTCGTTACCCGGCTGGGGTTGGCTGCTGTTATCGAACGGCCAATTCTGCCTCCAGCATATCATCGTATTCGCGCTCTGTGATCTTACATCCTTGAGTGCGATGTTCATTCGCTCTTTGATAGGCATGACTAGCTATTGGTATCCCATAGTAGGACATTCTGTATAATTGGTTTGTTGCTGACCCTTCTCACACGACCTACTACCATGACAGCCATTAGCCCACCTGGACTCTCTTCAAAACGTCTCGCGTGGTCTAGTGTTAGACCCACCCCAAAATGCTACTACTGACTAGTGTATGTGTGGTAGCAAAATATGATGCAGGGTGGAACCAAACTTCCAGGATAGAACAATTTGGCGTTGATAAAACTCATATGTCATATTTTGTCTTCCATAATCTTTTTGTATTGGCTTCTGTAGTAGCGAAGATTGGATTATAACATTTATATTCCATCTTCATGTGATTAAAGTCTTTTTCATTTTTATGGAAAAAAAGAAAATATTTTTCTTGATCTATGGTATTTGCTTTCTAGTGGACGTACATTCAGTTTGAAACAATGGTCGTGTATTTGTATTCCTTTTGGGAAGGCTCTTCATTTGGGAACTTTCCCACCTGCTCTCCGCATGACAGATTTAGAATCTTTTCTGCAACTTGATTTTTTTTAGTTTAGTTATTTGATGGGTTTCAAAAACGTTTTTCATCTGTGTCAAAATTTATTGAATTTTTCAAGTTCGTCGATAAAATTGTGTTTCTTTTCGGGTATCCACCTTGTCTTATACAAATTATTTCTGGAGTCTTGATATTCCCTGAACATAGTGCTGATACTAAATGCCAGAGAAGGGTGAATATCTGATAGTAGAGGATATAAATCTAAACATGAAATTCCGACAGAAATCTAAAATACGAAATTCGGACGCTAAAGTAGGTGCACCAGATAGCAATCGGGTAGCCAAATGTACTTTCGTTTTACAAGTAAATTTTCCAATTTTTTGCCGTCAGAGACGTAAAAGATGGCTGAGTTTACGAGGAACTCAACCCCATAAGTTAATGCAACTTTGCTCGGACGACGGGTTATAATACGCTGTCGAGTGTCATGGTCATGTGACGTATATACAATGGATCTCATTAACAGATCGAAATGTGTCGAAAATAGCACGATGAGTACTAACACATAACGTATATTTATTCTTTAATAGATCAATTAACTTTCGTGAACCCTTGTACTTCGTTCCACACAAACGATGATTAATATGGATAGCGAATGAAGATTGGGCTATGTGCTGCTTACACATCGGATATTTAAATGCAACCTAACGAAGACAAAAACCATTTACACATTCGGGTGCTATTTTCTTTTCAAGAAAGAGAAGGAGGAAACGATAAAAAAAAGGAAAGCCAGAAAGACACGCAAATAAGAAGTTAATTAAAATGTACAGAATGGAAAATTAGAGAAATAAGGTTGAAAGATAATACAGATAACAAAATAAATCTCCGTCTTTAATGTTAGGGACATGGCTTTGGGTGGTGATTGTGTGAGTGGCAGGACATTGAATGGTGTCTGGTATAAAATTTAACGGGGTGCTCGAGTTAGGTACGTACGTCTACACATGCCAATATTTTATTGCAGTAGTGTTAAAACTGACTACAGTTTTGGTAAGTCAGCCTTTAAAACCGTTTGTCCACGTAAATATGGTATATTTCAAAGGTTGTGTTAGCAGACTTTTCTATATGATTGCATTTTAGCTGAAGAGTTTTGCAATATGCTACGTTAGGATTAGAGTACAATACAGTAGGCGGCAATAGGAGCAGGTCTTATTCAGAGTAAGTGGTTACCACTATATATCATTACATTACTTTTTGAGAGCCAGAAAACATGGTCCATTTTAGGCAAGATACCAGATCACATGATGTTCTTACACGATCTTAAAATTTCAACACTGTGAATCGTTTCTGAAAGCTAATCAAAAGGAATCCAGAAATAATAAGAGACCCTTAATTACACTCCCAGATGATACCTGCTGGTCTTCAGAAAGAGTGAACTAAAAGATTAAATGTGAATAAAGTATGGCATTTTAGCAAGGAAACATTATACTTCATTCGAGTTCCTTCAAGCCAAATATTGACATATGCAACTGTTTCCGTGTGTAAGCCAAAGCGATGCGAGCGCCTCAAACCCGCATGGGCAATCATCGCATATGATACAAAAAGAACCTATTTAACTGTGCAAACAAATTACAGCAGCTCATTTTCCATGCCATTGTTAACACGCTGCTTTAGTTCATTTAATGAAGAATTAGACTCAGCAATTTATACTCTGATGGATTAATTTATCACAGATCTTATATTTCAACGACTATGCTGCTTACTCAGCATCCGGGTTTCAACTCTTGACATCGTCATGTGCATGGACTGGTTTTGCCCGTCTATGATCTAAAATCTCTTTTTTTCAGAACTCAAACGCCCCAGATACAGCAATACGCCAGTGTCTATGCATAAAGAAAGCTTCTCAGATGTAATTCAAACGTAAATGACGAGATCTGTCCTTGCTTTGATCCAAATGTCGGGTCATTAGTGCACCTTACTTTTGCGTTGTTGTGATTAAAAGACACTGACAGTGTCCTTTAATAAACAGAACTATCAGCTTCTTGCAGTGCATTGCCATAATACACTTTATACCAAATAGTCGCACAGGTCACGCAGGCGTTCAGGACCGATTACTTCAGTAATAAGAGACATTTTTATAGAATTTGATTACACATACCTTCAAATGGCAATACTTCACTTTATTTGGATCCTCATAAAGTCATACTCTTTTCGAAGGTCATTATTTACACGCCCCGAGAAACAAATAATACAAAAATCTATCTTACAGTAAGTGGAAATTTTTGGACGAGGTCACATTACATGAGTGATCCAGTACAAACCGGATTTGAATGTCGAGCGCTGTGATGTCAAAATGAAAGATGCGCGCATTAAAAACATTTCGTACGACCCTGATGTTTGTTATGACAGAACCGTGTACTGTTTTCGTGATTCAGGTTAGTACCTGGCTATGACTGTAAAAGTCCATAGCCATCAGTATTTATCGCCTGGAATGTATTTGATAATATTTAAAGCACAGAGCATTCAATGCTCAGGATTGGTTAAACTATATTAGTAATCAAGTTTAGAACAATGAATGCTCAACTTAATCTGAGTAAATGCGCCTGCATGACCACGATGACATGTACATGACACTAAATCCTTGATATTCCTATACAGGACGTTTTCTCAGACGCGGAGTGATTTTGAAACATTTCAGCAAGTACATTGACTTTTGTAATAATGCTCTCTTCTAGGTACGTATTACTTTACCTATCAATCCATTAACTCTTAAGCTTTCATCTCTTTATTTATTTATTTATTTATTTATTTATTGGTTAATTTTAGCATTTCTCACTAGTCAAAATAATGCAAGGCAAATGCGTTTTAAACTCATGCACGTGAAATATTTTTGAAACAGTGAGACAAATGATTCGAACAAAATCTCGTTAAAGAAAGAACACATATCATGTTAGATGAAGCTAGATATTGTCAGTGTGATACATTTCTTTACTATCAGTTGAAACATTTCCTTACTGTCAATTTGATACATTCCTTTACTGCCAGTTTGATACATTTCCTTACTGTCAATTTGATAATTTCCTTCCTCTCAGTTTGATACATTTCCTTACTGTCAGTTTCTTAATTTCCTTTCTGTCAGTTTGATAATTTCCTTACCTTCACTTTGATATATTTTCTTACTGTCAATTTGATACAATTGCTTTCTGTCAGTTTGATAATTTTATTACTGTCAGTTTGACACATTTCCTTACTGTAAATCTGATACATTTCGTTGTGGTCAGTTTGACACATTTCCTTACTGTAAATTTGACACATTTTGTTATGGTCAGTTTGACATATTTCCTTACTGTCAATTTGACACATTTCGTTATGGTCAGTTTGATACATTTCCTTCCTGTCAGTTTGATACATTTCTTTGCAATGGAAAGAAGTCTTCTAAAATAATAATTGCATTACATGTAAAGTCATCGTGTTAATTCTTTGCCCGGTTTATTTATTAGAGACATAAGTCTGTATTACTTCACGAATAATAACTAATATGGATAAGTATAACTCGAAGCTATATCATATAGCAATTTGCATACTCCTTCAAGCGGTGTTAATAGCTGGAGCAATTCCGAAAATCTAATTAACCGAAATTGGAATTCAATGCTTCAGTTCTACTTATTACCCTAAAACACAAAGATCCTGACCCTTTGAATAAATCATGACGACCTACTATATTATTACATCATTCATATACAGAGAACCTAACGAAATATATAGTGTTTTGGCCTTTAATAAAATCGCATCAGCCATACGTTAAAGATACTGGATTCATTACAAAACTGAAATAGTTTCCACAGATATCTCACAATCCCCCACCCAACTCCGTTACCCTAGATGTAACATCTTTTGTATACAAACATTTTGCATTCAGATGGTATAAATTTAAATAAATTTGTATCTCATAATTCTTCCATTGTAACCCAAGGTCCAATCACTTTGTATACAAACAAGCCGCATACAGATGATAGTGAGGCAAGTAAATAGATGTCTGACAATCCACAAACGTACACATACACCTTGTAATACTAACGTGTTTGTATACAACAGTATTTTATGAAGGAATCTAGCTTTGCAAATTGATATCTCATTATTTCTCCCTCCATCCCCCAACTATCAACCTAGATGTAGCATCACTTTGTACAAACATACCGCATGCAGATGTTATTGAGGTATGTAAAAAGTGGTCTGACAGATCATCCTTGAGACCAAGATGTAACGTATTTATTTTCAAACATGACATATATAGATGGTACTCAGGCACATAAATAGATGACGCACACCCCCACCCCCCGAATTGTGACACAGGATGTAACATTTTTATGAACAAGCATGCCTCATGCATATGGTATTGAGACGTAAAAACATTTTCATGACAACAATCGTAATACCAGCAAACGAGTGAGTGAAAATAGTTGTCCACTGCTAAAACTTTCCCATCATTCCTTTTCAATCTTCACTCTTTGGGCAGAAATTATATTCAAAAATTTTTTTTGTTGAAACCAGACTCTTTAAACCAACTATTTGGTTAGGATGTTTAGATGGCTACCTTACTATTTGTAAACATTCAATAGATGATCTACGTGTATTTATTGATTTTCATGCAATGGTTAAACTATATAAAACTGTATCCAGTACTCGTGTATAGTTTTACTTGTCAAAAAACTAATGTCCACCAGTACGTGGAATGGTCGTCTTTTTATCCGATGTTATGTAAAAGCGGTATAACTTTTAGCCAGGCAAAAATATACAGACGTATCATTTCGTAAAGTATCTCAGTTAAAAACACATTTACAAACAATGAGTTATCAAAGTGAAACCCTTTTTCATACATTCTCTATTCTTACTCAAGGTGATGATGCTTTTAAAACAATAGAGTATTGGCAAAAAAATATAAATATCATTCCTTTTATAATGCTATACAATACCTAATATTGGCATGACAGTTAATAATACTGAGGTCCCATCAACGTATAATGTCAATAAAGCATAACACCAATCTCTGAGAGTCCCAAGAATCTGTAATGTTGCTTCGGAGAGTCCAAAGAATCTATAACATTGTTGCTTCGGGGAGTCCCAAGAATCTGTAATATTGTTGCTTCGGCGAGTCCAAAGAATCTGTAACATTGTTGCTTCGGGGAGTCCCTAAGAACTGTAGCATTGTTGCTAATAAAAGATCCAAGAATCTGTAACAGTGTTGCTTATGGGGACCCAATTCTCTAAGAGTTTTGCATCAGCACGAAATTATTAAAGAACAAGACTGATTGGTTCCATCATCTATGTATTAATAACGTCGCTGAGAAAAACACTCACCATCCCACATCACATGCATCCTGAATACTTTTGATTGTTTGGCAGTTGAATTTTGCGTCATCTAAATGCCAAAGTTGGCTCTGACATTTTTTTGTCAAACACTTATCTCGGCTGAGAGGGCCTGCCATTTAATGCTAATGTGGTATGTCACCTTAGTGATCCAAATGCCAATGACGCAGGATGATAAGATTGAGATTAAATGTATATTTAATTTAACTGTTTGTTTGTCAGTTTTAAAAAAAAAAAAAAAAAATCTTTTATTTCATTATTGCTATTGTAATGTAACATTGTATGCTGGACTTGACCTTGTCCAAAATTGAGTTCATTTCTGCTTGACCTTACTGACATTTTTTATTTTATTTTGTGTAAACAACTAATACACAGCTAAATTATTCTCTCTGTGTATGAGCTTAATATCAGGATCATTATTAATAGAAGAAAGTAAATAAGTAAATATATTTATTTGGTTCTAAGTTTTGGAATTTCCTGTGTGTAATCCAGGTTATGGATTTGATTTTGTAATCATCAGGATCATTCTAGCAGGTTATTTTCCATTAGGTAATGTTTTGTTTTTGAAAATGCTAATTGTGGCCTGAGGTCAGTAGAGAACTATATAATCTTGTAATTGTCAGGAATTGGTCATTTGTGCTTTAACATCTATATCTTTCAAGTTGTATTATGTTGTGTCTAGTTGGGATGAATATTTTTTTTTTTCTAAATTATTGAATTCAAGTGATTATTTTCTCTGGAAATACAAAAGTGCCCTGATAAAATTCTTGGATAGAGACATTCGCTGGAATTTATACTGAATTCAAATGTGGAATTATTATACTGTGATTCACCAAAAGACAGTTGACATGTCAACAACTCTATAAGCTATAACAGACACGTCATTGCCATCAGTTTTTTGGATTTCTTCAGGAATTGTACTGAATTATATTCAGGACTTAAAATTACTAGGACTTGTGTCTATAACTCATGGATTATTTTGGGATTTAATTTGCAATACCGTAAGTTCTTTTTTTTCTCATTTTAACTATGCTTTCTAGGGAAGTAGATTATTTGTTAAATTTTACAAATCTTGGTGTCTTTTATTCTTTTCTGTTACTTATTTTAAGAGCATAGACTCGCAGCAGTATCAATTTAAATTGCTCCAATACGCCAGAGTTGTTTTCTTCAAGTAAAACACTGACCACGTATCGACAAATGTAATTTATTTGAGTTTGTAAAACAACGCAAACTTGCCAATATGTTGGACAGACACACCAACAAGTGTGAGAAAGAATGAATCATTACCGTTTTCGTATTAATCATTTTATGACTGCTAATCAAAGCGACTCAGGTCTAAAGCATGACATAAAGTTGTTTGGAATTATAATTTAACAATCGATACATTATTGCAGTTTAACTGAAAGTTTGATGCTAATTCTAATTTTGTGGCTATCCATCCAAACTTCCCCTGTTGCCTTTTGATCTTGACAGGATGCAGTTTATTTTATTATTCGGTATATGCAATATATATGCAATACATCAAGATAAATGCAATACATATGATGCAATGATGCATTACAATTAGTCTCGATTATAGCAAAATATTTCAAGAAATATGTTATTGAACCATGAAAGATTCTTTTGAAGTCTTAAGAGCTTATTGGGATAAGATATAATTTTCAGAGGTAAAACTCTAGATGTACGAGTCCTGGGAGGTTGAACACTACAGCTTATAATGCCGACGGCAAGATCACCCAGTATGAATATGAAGATGTCGAAAAGTTTTAATATGCTTTGGTAAGATACAAAGCAGACAGGAGTAGGTGAATTTGCAAGTTAATGAGGTGAGTGGTGGCTGGTTGTCGTATATATTTACATATTAACAGGATTCTTACCATGCATAATTAAGAAACATGAACTTCACGAATCGCGTTCATTTCCATACCGATAATGTTAATTGGTGCTTAATGGTGTTAATTGATGTTTAATGTTAAGTCGTTTAAGATCACAGCAGTACATCAGCTGGCGACTACTTTATATAAATAATATTTTGAAGTATTTCAAATAAGGGACGGAATTGGAGAGTGGGGAAATGCCAGCGCACAGCCCCCCCCCCTCCACCCGCCCACCACCGCCAGAAAAGAGCTGAAATAGCCAGAACGGTTTCATATAGTAAGTTTTCTTTACAGTTGCATAGTTAAAATTACGTCTAGGAAGTGATTAAGATGCAGAAGCTTCCAGGAGTTTTTCCCGCCGGACCCTAACCTTGAGTTCCGTCCCACAGACCTCTCGCCTACTTATTTACGCTTTCCCTAACGATACTGCAATTGACCTCGTGAAAATGACGCATTCTGTGTCCACTAATGTAAAATAACATGTCTGATTTCGTGAATGTCGAAGCTGATACAAATTCAGCGATAAAAGATATTTTTGTGGAAGTAGTACAAATGAAATATTGTGATCGCGGATAACAGCACAAAAATTGTCATCCGCAAATCTACATGCATCGATTCCTTGTGCATTGCTGATCAAGTCCCAAGTTGTTGAACCAATATGTAGAAACGCCTTGCATCGGTTTATTTCAATTAAAGCACCTGTAACAAAATAAATAAAATACTTTAACCACATAAATGATATCACACGTATTATCACCACTGATTTCAGACCTTTCTTTACATCATCACGTTAATCGATGCCTCCGATTACATTTACATACCGAGTGGTCTAAAGCGCTGACCGTTACGGATCACTGCCATCTCACCTCTGTCTGCGTGAGTTCGAGTCCAGGCTCGGCTAACGTGGGTACGTGAGAAATCATCACGTTAATCGATGCCTCCGATTACATTTACATAAGTGTTTGGATGCAAGTTGTGAAAATTAAAGCGATTCTTCTGTGTTTTGGTATTTACTGAACTCGTTAGTCTTGATGGGTAAAACCTTTCGTGGTTTTACAAAAAGTGACATTTTCGTTTGTGCTCAAAGAATTGGATTGGGAAAAGCGTTTTATTGCTTCAAAAATCTCTGTTGGATTTGAATAAAGGCAATATTGCTAAAGCAATAACTTTTGCTTCCGTAAGATATCTCTCCAGTGGTTAAATACCTTGTAAAACTAATGTATTATTGATATCCGCATATACCTTCATAAATAAGTTATGTAACTAATGTATTGATGATATCCACATATACCTTAATAAATAAGTTATATAACTAATTTATTGATGATATCCATTTATACCTTCATGAATACTTTATATAACTAATGTACTGTTGATATCCATATATGCCTTCATGAATGCTTTACATAACTAATGTACTGTTGATATCCATATATGCCTTCATGAATGCTTTACATAACTAACGTATTGTTGATATCCATATATGCCTTCATGAATGCTTTATATAACTAACGTATTGTTGATATCCATATATGCCTTCATGAATGCTTTACATAACTAACGTATTGTTGATATCAATATATGCCTTCATGAATGCTTTACATAACTAACGTATTGTTGATATTCATATATGCCTTCATGAATGCTTTATATAACTAACGTATTGTTGATATCCATATATGCCTTAATAAGTATGTTAGATAACTTACGTATTAAAAATATCCACATATGCCGTAATAAATAAGTTATAAAACTAATGTATTGATGATATCCATATATGTCTTAACTACCTATTAAACTTATTTATCCATCACATTGCACACATTAATATTTAAAGCACACGGTCTTACCTAGTAAACTGTCCTCTGATTTGACCCATTATCTAATATATCGTACGAGTTATTACCTGGTGAATACGTAACAATCTTTACTTAAAATTTGCCACCCTGTGATTAAAGGCTATTGAAACTTTTCAAGTACAAATAAAAGTTGAGACAAACTCATTTTCGAGAAACATTTATTTATTGTTCGTGTTCAAAAATGTTACTCAGTTTTGTGTGGTGACTCTATTCTCAAGTATGTGACTCAATCATCACGTGATGACTATATTCAAGTACATGACTCAGTCTTTGTGTTATGATTGTAGTCATCTATGTGACTCAAATTTTTGTGATAACTGTATAAAAGTATGTGATACAGTCTTTGTTGCACGACCGCATTCAAGTATGTGACTCGATGCTTATGTTATGATTGTAGTTAAGTATGTGTCACAGTCTTTTCTGGATGGCTGTGTTGAAGTATCTGACTCAGTCTTGGTTGTATGATTATTGTTATGTATATTTAATATATATTGTTTGTTAGCTTTTCTTAATGATTGTATGTTATGTATATCTGTACTTTGTGCTCGACCCTGTCTAAAATCAAGTACATATTGGACCTGAACAGAAACATTTATTTTGTAAACAACATAATACAGAGCTAAATATTTCTATATGATTGTGGATTAAGTATTAAGATCATTATTAATGGCATACATGAATATGATCTTGATTCTGTCTTTAGAAACTTCTAGAATGGAAAATTTCATTATGTTGATAGAGTATTTCCAGAAAATGGTAATTTGACCTAGGCCAAGTACAGGTGTGTATAATCTTGTTTACCGTGCTTGAAATATTATTCATTCTTGCACAAACATCTGAAGCAGAATCAGTCTTTTTGTTAAGTTTTTAGTTTGTGTGGATTAATTTATTCAAATTATTATTCACTGGAATTATGAAGTGCTCAAAAATGTTCTTGGACTGAAACATTATTTGGAATTATAGTGACTTCAGACAGGGACATTTTGGATTATATTATTGTGATACATCAAAAGACTTAACACATCATCACACTCCAGGTCATTGGCACACTATTACATTCGAGATTACAGGTTATAACATCACATTAAAAATATTGGAACTTATTGGAATACCGCTGGAATTAAATTGGAATTTCATCTATTTGGATTTGTTATAGAATCTTTATGACTATTTGGGATTTAATTAATTCACAATTCTCTAAGTTCTATTTAAATTTTCACTTTCTAGGAAAATAAATGATTTATTGCATTTTACAAAACTTGTTGGTTTTCGCTCTTTTCTGTTAGTTTAAGGCCATAGAGTCATAACACTATCGTAATGTATATCTACATACTGTGTAACTTCTGGCACATGATTTTATTTTATGTCTGTAATTTTTGTTCACGGCTGTAAATTGTGCAGAATGTCTTTAGTTAGAATTTGCCGAAGTGACCTGAGTCTGTTAAAAGCGTAATTTTACATAGGATCTATAAATAGATGCTTACGTATGTGTTGTTAAGTACTACAAATAGTTTTAATGACGACTTTGGCTTAATTGACCATTGGCTGATGGGGTTAAAAAGGTCTGGAACAATTAAGTAATTTTCCATTGGCTGTGCTAAATCACATGAATATTGGTTTCGCAACAAAATGAGTAGTATGATCCGGCACGTGGGGTGTATTATGAAATAGAGTCGCAATAGAAGGTGTATATGAGGAGAGAACTGAGCTGTAAGTTTCATTCCGATTTTATTATTATCGTCGTTTCTTGTGTTCCTGTTCTAAGTCTGCAGACGTGTTTTATGTTGAATTTAGATATTATTCGATAGGAAAACCATTTGTTTAGACTGTTCAATGGAAATAGAAAGCGCTCATTATTTGGCCTATAATATTATTCATGAACTGTTGTGAATTATTCAAAGGATTCTGGACGACCCCATCTTGACAGGGTCACGATTCTTGGCGGATCAGTAGATTTTTGGTTTGATATATATACGGAAGTTTTCATTTATTTGTGCTTTCGTAGAACTTTGTCAGGATTATTTGGATTCACATCATAATACTGACTTAATATTTGTTGGATGACTATACACAAGTATTTGACTAAATCCTTTTTTAGATGACCGTCTTGAATTATGCGACTCAATCTTTGTGTAATGTTTGTATTCAAGGATGTAGCTCAGTCTTTCCGGTGATATTTATTATAGCTCGCATACAAGTGAATATTAAAAGGAACAGTTGAGCCTAGGATTCTTTAAAAACACTGAAGAGCCAAATATAATCGTTCTAAGAAGAAACACCATTGTTTCCAGCTTCCTTTACAGCATCCAAACCCTAATAGTTTAGTCTATTGATAATTTGTTGTCGCCCAAGTTTAACTCCTGTAAAATAAATTCTTTGATGGCTACGTCATCCAAACAATGGAAAGTCCAAAAGTAAAGTCAGTTTAACTGCACCGATTAATACAGTGGTACGATATCATATACCCCAGAATGCTAACTATTGAACATTAGCGGATACCCGAGTTATAATATAAGAAAGTCAGTGACAAAAATAGACAAAAGGCTCAATCTATAAACGATATGAAAATATGCATTTAACAATGATCTAAAAAGTGGAGCACTATCTGCATATTAGTATGTGAAGAGATAAATAGATGACGTCAGATTTGCATGCTTGTGTTGCACAGCTCAACAGGTATTTTAGTCAGGATGTAAAGACCAGTACATTATGAATATATTCAAATAGGAAAAGAAATAAAATTAGAGAATATGAGAAATACAAACAGGATGGTGATAACCAAGCAGACGAATATAGAACGAACAAGAAAGACAGTATGTTTAGATTTATGATTTAGAGGATTCATAAAAATTTGTGACAGTTAAATTATAGACTTTATATTAAAGAATGAAAACATAAAAAGCAGTACATATTACCCGTGTTCTGCAACTCATTTTAACACTTAAGTTAATAAGATATTCCACGAATATTTTGAGATGTAAATCTACAGGACTATAAAAGAATATTTGCATATAAGACATTCAACATCTTTTCATAGCTAAGCTTTAAGATATGACCATGATGATTGTAATGACTCAAACATGGCACAGTGTGATTTATAATACTGGCACAGTATGATTTACAATACTGGCACAATCACCTAAAATGGGAATTATGGATGACAGCAGGCGGATGTGGAATATATTGTTGGCATGTAGCATACCAAAGTGTACCAGAGTTAGTCAAATGAGTATACATGTTTTATGTTTACATTCAGACGCGAACATAGTTTTCTGAATATTCAGTAGACTTGCCTAACGAACAAGCTTTGAATGCAGCTAATAGCAAACAACATAGATCTAAAAAAGAGTAAGAAAATCTTTAATTACTTTAACATTGCACCAAATCATGGTTGTAGATAGATAAATGAAAGAATTATTTGATGATGGATCTGAAGAATATAAAACAGTACATCAGGCGTTTGTAGAGCTAGTGTAACAACAATGAAGCAAGCAACGTTGCATACTGGAAACAGTACATCAGGCGTTTGTAGAGCTAGTGTAACAACAATGAAGTAAGCAACGTTGCATACTGGAAACAGTACATCAGGCGTTTGTAGAGCTAGTGTAACAACAATGAAGCGAGCAACGTTGCATACTGGAAACAATGGTCGACTGACGAAATTAGCTCAGTAGTAACCAGTGGTAATATAATAGGATGGACTTAATTTGCTTTTGTTTAAGACAGCAGTGATATGACAGAAAAAGCCATAGCTAAATTTATCAAAGATTTGGGTTTTATCTGATCTGTATGGTAGGTGATCAGGTTTAAAAAAGAACATGCATTAACTGTTCAATATACTGTTGAAATATTAATAGAGCTATTACTTATGTGCGAGCAATGCTATGTCTCAGATACAAATATCACAATAAAATCTCAGTAATGTATTTCAGTATTCCAGATTCAAAAGTTAGACCAGAATATACTGCTAAGAGTGATGGCCTATTTTACATACCTATTAATATAATATGTATAGCATTTTTGGCTACAACATGTTGAACACGTCCTTAGATAACTTTGAATTAGGGCTGAACTCGCCAACAAATATCGCAGTGCTAAAGAATATGGTTCCAGCAGCTTCTAAGCAATCTGTAAAAATATCACTATGAGAATGATGTCAAAATAGAAGAAGAGAACTTGTGTAAGAACTGTGTCGACAAGAAGGTGCCATTTACGGTAGAAATCAATAGAGGGTTCACCAAATAAATTAGGCTTTATATATGATTTGATAAATGTGACTCAACACTTGTAATATTCCAATTCTTGACATGTGAATTAGTTTGAAATGATATCTTTGCTATTTCTTTCTAAAGGATTAATTCTAGTGTACTCTTCTTCTTTCTAAAGTATTTATTCCATTGTACTCTATTCTTTTCTCCCCAAATATATAGTATACCGTGTTACGAGTCTATGCTCTTAAAGTAAGTAACATAAAAGAGTGAAAGACAACAAGCTTTGTAAAATTTAACAGATAAGTTATTTCCCTAGAATACAAAGTGAAAATAAGAAGAAAAAAAAGGAACTTACGGTATTGCGAATTAAATCCCTAAATAATCCAAGAATTACAGACACAAGTCCTAATAGTTTAAAATCCTGAATAAAATTCAGTACAAGTCCAGAATAAATCCAAAACCTGACGGCGATGATGTGTCTATTATAGCTCATAGTGTATTTGTTGAATCACAGAAATATAATTCCAGGTTTAAATACACTATAAATTCCAGTGAATGTCTCTGTCCAAGAATTTTATCAGAGCACTTTTGTATTTCCAGAGAAAATAATCACTTGAATACAATAAGTTGAAGAAAATAGATTCCAGCCCAAAATTACTGACGCAACATATAATAAAGTTTAAGGTGCTAGATCTTAATGCAACTGATAAAATCCTCTCAGTTACACTATATATAGTTTTCTACTTGACCACAGGTCACAATTAGCATTTTATATTATTAAAAAAATTACCTAATGGAAAATAACCTCCTAGAGTGATCCTGATGTTTACAAAACAATAACCTGGAATATGTATAATTCTCTTAGGAAATTCCAAAACCTAGACCCAAATAAACATATTTAATTCTTCTATTAATAATAATACTGATTTTAAACCCATACATATAGAGAATAATTTAGCTTGTATTGGTTGTTTACAATGAATTAAATAAAAATAGTCAATTTTGGTAAAGTAAAAATTAACTCAGTTTTGGACAAGATCAAGTCCAACATACAATGTTGCATTACAATAGCATGTAATGAAATAAAATAAAATAAAAGTAAGAAACAAAGCAAATTAAATATACATAACAATCGTATCTTCTTTTCTTCACTTTTTGTTCTTCTAACGTTGATAACGTTTTCAGTAGCTATTATATCTGGTAAGGCCAGTTATATCTTTTTCAAGTATACCTTTTGAGTATCTCTTGATGTGTAATATTTATACTTGGCTATTTTTTTAAAATCATGTTTCATTAATAAAATGTTAGTATTCTTACTTCCAACATAATTGTTAGACGAATTTAATTCAATGTTCAGATTACTTGTATCATGGTGTACATTAGATTGCAAGTAATCTCACAATCTTGTAACTAGCAATTACGTTTAAAATAAATGGACGATAACCAAACTAAAACAAAACATGAATCAAAGACTGACACACAGCCAGTCAATCCACAATAAAAGAAGGATTCTCTCGATAACCAGTTGGAAAAACGCTCGCTAGAGTGTAAAAGAGAAAAACAGGAAGAAGAGAAACCAACATTCCTTTAAGATATGTTCAAAGTCAGACCAAAAAACACGATCAAATTTTATGCATTGCAGATTGCGTGGCGGAATAATTCTTTAGGGAGTTGCGTTAATGTACAACAAACCTATTCCGTTCCAAACTTTGTCAAAGAACATTCAGTTAAATTAGTTACTGCATCAAAGAACAACTATAGTCATTTCCAGAACTGTTGTGAAAGTTCACAATAATAAAAGGCAAATGAGACCAAGAACAAATTAACACCATTTGTCATGAAATGATTAACACAACTGTTACGATCGGTAGAAGCATGCTTTTGTGAAAGATACTTAAGATGCGTTAGGTTCATAGCAACCATGAAATCTGATGAAGTGACATAGTTTATCATTACTTATTTGATTAAGAAAAATTAATTCAATAACTAATTCGCGTTAATGGATCGAAAGAAAATTATTGTTCAATGTGACAAAACAAAATTAAGACAACTGTTACGTGTAAGCATACCACTGATCGACCAAATGGCTGTTGAGTCTGTTTCAAATCCTAGTTTCACAAACTCTAGTGCTAAATATAATCTGTGTATTTCATACATAAAAGTGAAAAAGAAAATGCCAACTGCATCATATTTGTATGCCTCATTATCGACAGACAATGGTATAATATTTTCAGGTTGCAAAAGATCAAAGATATTACGAATCATTTTGTTAATGAAATCCAACATTTTAGAGGTGTTAAGAAGAAATAGAAAGCAGCGTATACAGCAGGAATTGTATAGAATTTAGTATTGTTTATAGTGGTATGGGCGTAGCAACTGCAGAATTAGGAGTACCAGTTACTGGTTTACCTGTTTCCTTTAGCATTTAGCGAGTTTGTGTCATGCTTACTGTGTTTTATTGCAAAATCTTTCAAGCATTGAATGCCAGTGGTTATGTGGTAATGCCAGTTGGGGCCCCATCTAAATCCATCTAAATCCGTTGTACCCCCTTCACAGGTATCCGAAACCCCAGCCAAACCTGATATACCCACCTCCACCCCTTTGTTGTAAAGCACTCCTGTTGCAGGTGTCGGGAGAGGATCGCTCAGGCAGCTCGGTATACTGAGTGTAGATACCAAGCCTAAGGTTAGTATAGGTGCTTCAGTACTATTAGACGATCTCCAGGGTACTTGTTCTGCTCAAAGTGCTACGCCCAACCCCACTCACTTCCACCGAAGTACACAAGACCTCATTCTTTTCAGAAGACAAGCCAATACAAAAAAGTGACGTCACGTACTACGAGTGGAGATTCGAGGTAAAATGTCTCGTACCTGAATATCCTCTGGCTATTATAATTCAGGCGCTCAAACCGTCTCTACGAGGCAGGGCGAGACATACCGTCATAGCATTAGGCGATAAAGCATCCATTGAAGTCATATTGAGGCGCTTAGGTACTGCCTTCAGAGATATCTCAACTCAGGCATGATTACGCAAGACATTTTCAGCTCTTTCCAAAGAGAAGGGGAATCGGTGACTACCTTCGGTTGTAGACTGGAAACACTTATACAAACCGCTATCGAAGCGGGCCACATCAGAGAAGAGGATAAGGACTGCCTCCCCAGACAGAAGTTTTGGTTTTGACTGAGTGACCTTCTGAAGAGCCACACTCGCTGTAAGTTCGACACCATCTCTAACTATGATGAGTTATCGCGAGAGATTAGGATGGTCGACAAGCAGCTGAACTTGCCGAATGACGATGGCCCAATCCCTACTAAAAGAGTATACCACCAGCCCATTGTAGAAGGCAAACACGAAAGACACGAACCAGAGAGAAAGAGTTCAACTCGAGGATCCATCAAATAGAGGAGAGATTAGGATCTCAAATCAACGCTATTACTAAACAGCTGCATGAACAGTCGTTGCTCCTCGGAGAACTGACGGAAATGAACAGAGGGCAGAGTGACGAAAACAAACAGGGCCAAAACGACAACAAATAAACCAGGCTATTACAGTAATAGTAGCCGGTACAACTACCAAGGAAATTGTGAAAACGGAAATCGGAGTAACAACAACCAATGGCATGGCTATAGTAGAAGAACTCCGCGTTTAAAAGCGAGTAACCGCCTCAATAGATAGCCATGGGGGGGGGGCAGGTAACCATCCTATTTCAGCGTTTGGTTGGTTCTTCCAACATTAGTATTGTTTACTTAGACAATGTCCCCCGTCACGGCCCCTATTGACAGTGTGTCCATGGTGACTACTGCATCTAATACTTTTTATTTGTCACTTAGTGATAAGCCAGTGCTTCACTCTCTCGATTCACTAGGTCTCAAGGTCACTATTGCAGATGGTTCTCTTCTCACTTACCTAGGATACATTGAGTATCCGATTTTAATTCCATTTTTGTGTGATATTGAATTTAGTGTCCCTATTTTAGTGGTACCGGATACAGAGTCCAACAGTACCTGTCCTGTAGTTACAGGGACAAAAGTCATTCGTTTGTGTAGGGATTACATGCTTGATAATCCTCCTACGGATATAATTCCAGATGCATGGAAGATCGCTATGGATAGTATTGAGTGTAAGTCGTTTACAGTCATATCTACCAATACGCGTACTGTCAACATTGCACCGTATCAAACTATTTCTATCAATAGCATTGCCCGCAATGTTGATGCTCATATATCAAGTTCACATTCCAAAGTCAGGTCAAGCTTTGCAATATGTCTGCCAAATGTGTGACAATAAGACCTAAGTCTGATATATGTCTCATAAGTGAAGTCAAAGTGGCTGACCACTTAGCTTCTGATTTTTCACCCAGCAGGTCAGAGAACAATTTACATTCCACTCCAGAAGATCTGAAGGTTAAGATCGACATGGAAAATCTTACCCCAGAGCAACTGGATAGACTCAGACAAGTATTGGGCAAATGAGACTGCGTACTTTCGAAGGGGCCCACAGACTTGGGAAAGACTGACCTCATCAAGCATAACATAGTACTCAATGATCATAAACCTTTCAAACAACTATACAGAAGAATACCCCCGGGTAATGTATGAGGAGGTGCGTCAGCATGTCAAGGAAATGCTAGATGCTGGTGCAATCAGGGAATCTGATAGTCCTTACTCCTCTAATGTTGTGTTGGTCCGGAAACGAGATAACAGCTTGTTGTTGTTGTTGTTGTTGTTGTTGTGGGGCTTAACGCCATTTTTCAGCACACGATAGGCTATACATGGCGGCCAGTATTAATGGTGGAGGAAGAAACCGGGAAATCCGGGGAAAGAACCACCGACCCACGAGAAGCTACTGGCAAGCTTTCTCACATATCCACGTTCGCCGAATCTTAGACTCGAACCCACGCAGACAGAGGTGAGATGGCAGTGATCCGTAACGGAGAACGCTTTAGACCACTCGGCCACTCGGGGCCCCCGATAACAGCTTGCGTTTCTACATTGACTACAAAACCCTCAATGCAAAGACCCGGAAGGACGCCTACATGCTTCTGCGGTTTGATGATACCGTCGATATATTCCGAGGGGTCAAGTTTTTCTCCAAGGTGGACCTAAGATCAGGATATAGGCAAGTCGAGATGGAGAAAGAACACAAGCAATACACAGCCTTCTCGGTAGGTCCACTCGGCTTTTATGAGGCGAATTGCATGCGTTTTGGTTTGTGCAAATGCATGGGTGAAATGCACCCTCTAAATATGAGTTGCTCATGTCTTCAGTCGTTTATCTGGGTCACGTTATATCTGAGGAGGGTATCAAGACTGATACAGAGAAAACATCTGCAATTAAAACTTGGCGAAAGCCTAACAACATTAAGAAGCTACATTGGTTACTATTGCCGCTTTGTCGAGAACTTTTCGCAGATAGCACAACCGTTAAACACTTTATTAAAGAAACAAGTAGCCCATTGCACTTGGGGCGCTGCCCCAGAAACCGCCCTCTCAACCCTTATAGACAAGTTGACCTCTACCCAGACCTTAGCATTTGCCATCTATGCTAAACAATTTATCGTGCATACCGATGCTAGCAGCTCTGGTTTAGGCGCAGTCCTCTATGAAGAGCATGATGGTGTAGAAAGGGTCATTGCTTACGCCAGTCGCGGATTGAGACCCAGTGAACGGCGTTATCCATCCCATAAGATCGAGTTTTTGGCGTTAAAATGGGCCGTGACGGATAAATTCCATGACTATCTCGTAGGTTCCTCCTTCGAAGTGGTCACAGACAGCAACCCATTGACATACGTCCTTTCGACGGCAAAGCTTGACGCTACAGGGCATAGATAAGTTGCAGCTCTAGCAAACTACGATTTCTCCATCTGATATAGAGCTGGCAAAAATAACGTTGACGCCGACACCCTCTCGCGTTTACCACAAATTTTTGCCATGCAGCCACCGTCTCTGTTCCCTTGATTGAGAATGTTTCGGATGATCCGGCACCTCATTCGGCCGATGAGATGTTCTCATCTGAACGTTGTAACAACGTTAAGTGGGACAGGGAACAGTTGACCGATAAAACGATAACAGAAGTTACTGACCTCAAGAGTAATGGTTTTCGGCCCAGGGAGGAGAATCTCCGGAGAGTTAATTGTCTGTGCAGAAATTCATCCGTGAATGGAACCGCCTTGTAGTTTAAAAGTGCTTTCTCTACAGAATCACCTCTCTTGATGGTCAATTAATCAGACATCTTGTGATCCCAGAGTCATACCGGAGCCTGGTCCTGAAAGGTATCCATAACGATATGGGTCATCAGGACAAGAAGAAAACACACTATTGGCCTGGTCTGGAGAAGGGCTTGAATCGCAAGGTGGAGTCTTGCGAACGGTGTATATGCAAAAAGACTCCGGTTAGGGCAATGGATGAATTAACCCCAATTCACACCACTCGCCCTATGGAGCTCGTCTGCATAGACTTTTTTGTCACTAGAGCGGTCTAGGGGAGGGTTTGGGAGTATCTTGGTGATCACTGATCATTTCACTAGGTACGTTCAGGCCGTTCTTTTCCGCAGCCAAACCGCCAAAGCCCATTATAAGCACCTTTTCCGATATTACAGTTTTCCGGAAAGGCCTCGCAGTGATCATGGACATAATTTCGAGGGTAGGGTTATAAAGGAGCTATGCAAATTAGCGAACACACAGAAGTATTGTTCCTCCCCATTTCACCCCCAGGGAAATGGTGCCTGTGAACGCTTCAATGGAACGCTCTTAAAAATGCTAGGGACATTGGAGGAAGACCAAAAACAAGATTGGAAGTCGTACATTGCTACAATTGTCCATGTATATAATGCTGCTAAGCGTGATTCAACTGGATTCTCACCCCATTTTCTTATGTTTGGGTGGCACCCCCGGCTTTCAGTTGACGCCTATCTGGGCACCGCACCAGATTGTGGCGAGGCTGCTGCAGAGCCTCACACGTACGCGGAAAAACTGAAAGGCTGCCTCAGATTCTCTTACACAGCCGCAGAGAGGGAGTCGAGCACTAGCCATGCTAAGAACAAGGTCCAGTATGATAAAAAGGTCCGTGAGTCCAAACTTGAAGTAGGGGACCAAGTCCTAGTGTGCAATGTAGGACTAAAGAGGAAACAAAAATTAGCCGACAAGTGGACCAAGGACGTATATCATGTGATATCGATCCCCAGTTTAGATATGCCAGTGTACAAGGTGAGAAGGGTTGCAGGTCCGAAATCTGTACGCACATTGTATCGTAATATGCTTTTGCCCTTTGACTATCTTTCTTGCGATCCAGCCCCCATGAAATCGGTTCAGAGAAAACCGAGTGTACAAAAATAACCCCTTCAGAGTCGAGCGCTGAATCTCCGAGTTCTGATTCAGACAGCGACAGGTATGTTATACCACACAGACGACCCGGTTGGGTCGGGAAGGAGATTGTCTGACCCCGTGAACACTCCACACGGACCGCCCCTGATAGTAGATCTCGATGTATTATCGACCCACATATTGACCAGCCTCTTGAAAGCGTAACCTTTCAAAATAGTGGGTCTAGGCAATATGAAAGTAGTTTAAATGGACCAACAACTCAATTTTCTACCCCATCACGATCCTCGCATGAGAGCACTCAGCTCGGATACCCATAGGTGTCTACTGAAAGGTCAGTTCGAAACTGGACCGTATTAGAGGGAGACCCAGAGCATCAGTCTGTGAGATTAGTCCAGAGCCCACCAGCACCACAGGTGTTGCGGAAAGACTCAGGTCAGCAACCGGTAAGGCGTTCTACCAGAGACCGAAAACTACCCGACCGGCTAGGTCAGTGGGTGTATTCGCAGACGATTTACCACGTGTGAGTTACTGCGATCTATATGCATCTTTCGGGAGTTCTCTTTTGTTTTTATTCTGAATATCCCATTTATTGTCCATCTAACACAAAAATATAAATATAAGGAGACCATTGGACATCGTTATGTAAGTATTTGTAGTTTCAACTTCAGTGGTTTTATATATTTAATTTTTTGCCGGGCAATTTAACTTATTAAGCTCTGTAGTTCCGTTTACTTGTCCTCCATGTTATGAACTAATATTACTGCTGAATGATGGATAAATGTGGGGGTAGTGGTCTTCCGGGGAGAATCTAGTGGGTTCGAATCCCACTGGGGCTGACCTACTAGGTCAGTCACGCTAGTACCACTACGGAAGAAAAAGATAGGGAATACGTAGTAATAGAAAGCCGTTCTTGTAGGGTTTTCATTTTAAAACCATAAAGGATGAATATTTTTTTTTAAAAGTTGCTTTTAAATCTTGATATCATATGTGAATACCTGTCATGTATTAATGTTTGTATTTATTTCTAAGATACGATGCATAGTACTGACTGATTATTTGTTCCTTGTTTTGGCTGCAGGCACAAATTTGTTAAATGTCAGGAGACATTTACACGGGGGGGAGGGAGTACGTGACCGAGGTGCGTGTTTTTCTTAAGTGAGCGCGTGAGTGAGTGAGTAGAGTGATCGATCAGTGCACGAGGTGCATGAAGGTGACCTTAATGTCGAGCGTCAGGCACCTAATAAAGGCCCTAGGCGCTCGTCTTGTCGTCTCTGGACGAACGACATCTTATTCATTTTGTCTACGCCCATGGTGGCGAATACAATTCACGAGAATTGTAGCATCTGAACGTTTAGGGTCTTCGTGTCTGGTAACTTGTCATTTATGTTATCATTCTGCTACATATTGAAATACCGGCGTGCAGGTTTTGTATCGTATTTGTCTCGTTTGTAATATTGTATATTTAAATATTTGTTCTGCTCTGTTTAACATTGTATATTTAAGTATTTGTTCTGTTTCGTTGTAGGGTTTTT
>JAECUM010086087.1:0-12202 GCA_016617855.1 Megalonaias nervosa | reverse complement strand
CTCTCTCTCTCTCTCTCTCTCTCTCTCTCTCTCTCTTAGATTATTACAACAGCAATATACACCCTTCCAGCTCTCCACATGTACTATGCTGCCAACTTGAACACAAAATTACAATGTACTTTAGACCGCGTACAGTCTCAAGCACAGTATATTATGCCCTTTGGAATTATAAAGTTGTGTACGAACAAGAAAGATGGCAGCTGATACAGAATTAACCAGCCACAAAGAAGTCGCCTTCGATCCAGAGACTTATGTTTCTATGTATTATAGCACCGTTGCAGGGGAGGTGGAGGAGGGAGATATCTTAAAATTCTTTCTCGACGGCCTAAACGACGCCTTCAAATCAGGTAAATGTTGTCCTCTGTTCTCTTAAGGCATGCTAATTACCTTCACCAACCCAAACGTTATGGAGGACCATGTGGCCTACAATTTTGATAATAATCCTGAACACGGTGTGCAGTATTCGGGATCAAAGAACTGTCTATTGATATTCATAAAAGCCCATCGTATCAGTTTGATCCTCGGTAAATGTTTTTGCATTTCTCTCCAGCAAACGAATTATTTTAAATCCAGATAACGCGTACTTTGGGTAGTATGTGTAGCAAAGATTGGATTCCCTGTATCGTGCATAAAAGTGATTCATTTCTCAGGTACCTGAGTACAGTGTGTACTGAGGTCTAAGGATGACTTCATGTACATTTTGTTTTTAATTGCAGGTGCGTTTTATGTATATTGACATTATAATGATCCAAATAAATGTAATAAATTCTATATTGGATTGGTATTTCAACCACGTTTCAAAAAGTCAATTATTTTATTTCTATATAAGATGAGAGAGAGAGAGAGAGAGAGAGAGAGAGAGAGAGAGAGAGAGAGAGAGAGAGGAAAATGAACATTTGCTTTTTTCTATAAATGAACAAGATAGGAAATTTTTCATTCTCTCTCAACGGAGATTCGAACCCACATCCTCCAGTTACGGCACTCATCGTCTTGCCTGCACGCACCAACTCCAATACCCTCTCGATCATGTACACATCGCCAAAACATGATGCTAATGTCGCTGCGGCATAGTCACACCGACATATCGACTCAGTAATTAATTTTAATTTAAGTAAGTCATTTAGGAGTACCTACAACGGAAATCAAAGGATTTTCAAGTTATTAAAGATAAATATAAATATACACAATGGAGAGCGGAAAGTGCTTCCCTGAATCCTACGGAGAATGCTTGATAACAGTTACATAATTGTTGAATACGAAGAAATATAATTATCATACTGGTTAGAGAATTTTTATTTCGAACTTGTATTAAAATATATTGAACCCTTAGACATCACCTGAGGATACGGATACATTTTTAAATGAATGCAGTGATTATTCATTTTCAAAAGAGAATTTTTTCTAAGACAACGAAGAACCGCCGATTCCATAAAAAGAGGTTATTATACTGTGGCCTGTGAAATATGGATTTGTATTGTTCGAGTTCCTTTGTGTTGTAATACCTGTATTGGACGCAACGCAATAACCCTGTTGCTATTGAAGAGAGGCACTGTTGGGAAGAATAATCGCACAAGCTTCCTAAATGCAATTTGGGGGAGGGACTATTTGGATTAAGAGGCAAGTTAATATGGGGTGGGATTTAATAATCGAGGAAGCTGTGAGTGGAAAGCAATATCCCTTATACCGGGAGAGCGACACAAAGGCAAGATGAAAGGCTTTAATTCCCGCATGTTTGCAATGTCAGAGGCGCAATGTCCAGTAACCAACTTTTATTTTATAACTGCAAAGGATCCCTGGAAATGTCTCGTCCTGACATCACTTTCTACCTCCAGATATTCATTTTAGGTAGGATGAAAGCAACATCCCATTTTTTTTTTCACAACTCTTTCCATGGGTAGTACACTCACTCAGTGAACTGAAGAAAAAATGAGGCTGGTCGAACGGCAAGAATTACTAACTATTCTTGACGGAAATGACCTTTAAGAGTTTACTGTAACGATGTTCCCACTACGCAAAAGAGAGGTGGTTAATTAGATTTGGCTATCGTTATCTAAAAGGTGACCTCCCTTGATTTTATTGCCCGGTGTGAGTGGATAGATAGAACGTCAACAGAGAACTGAGCATAACTATTGAGAAGAAACAATACAATACGAGCCCCCTTTCGACAAGAGAATAACAGTTTAATCAATAACATAAACTAATAGTGTCAGCTTCAATTCAAACAATTTACGTTTACAGAATTTCAATAGTAGTGTTCTATTATTGATTCATTTCATCATGATAACGAGAGTGGTGAAACGATCACAATGTCCACTCCTGATTTGCATCACCTAGCGTCGCTTCCTGTCTTTGTCTCCGTGTATCCCAAATCTTCCTACCTTCACGTGTATACCTTTGATCTTTTTTGATCCTTCTAAACCGCTTGATCTCTAATCCGGACTTCCGTCTTTCGGACTGTCCCAGGCTGTTCCAGAGAGCTGTTTCCATGAATGACAAGATTACCACTCAGTCTCTATTTGTATCACCTTCTATATGTATATAAAATTCTCTCACTTTCGTTACTCAGAATGCATAAACTTACTATCCAAATACTGCATAAATTCTGACATAAGGTGACCTTAACGGTTAATGGTCCTTACAAATTTAGACTGTATTTTGAGTAAGGTACAATCGTTATCTCTATTTACAAACGTTATCTCTATTTACAAATGACTCCTGTAATGTAGGTCAAAGTTTGACCTAATTCGATAGGTAATCACTCTCGCTAAACAACAACTGACCATAAATTAACATGTGACCGGTGCATATAAACAAGCATTCCCCTATCTCTCTGCATGCGCTACCGCATGACTTCTTAGATATCCAACCTTGTCAGTTCCACTCAATAAGATACATGTTATCGATTAGTATTGCATAAGATTCACTAACTTCTAGCTTACGGCAATCCCTAACCTACAAGATTCTTTAAGCATACAAATATCAGATATAAATATGCAATTATCGTTAACTCACGATAATCAGCATCGTTCTAAGAGACAAAGGAAATTAATTCATATAACCCTATGAAATCCTACACATATGAAAAATTGGATCGCATGCAATCAGTCAATCCTAATTTTTCCCCAAGATAATTATTTCTTCCGTCAGATTTGACAGCCTAGAATCTGAGAAATACTACACATACCAATGTAATGGAGCAAATTTTTCTGTCGATCTCTGTAGAACACATTTAGTTGGACACGTGTACGATGAATTAGATTTATGGAGACCTACGCGCGTCTAAATCGCCATAAAGCACGGATTCGTACAGTCTCTGTCACGAGTTTAGCGATTTATGATTAAGGCTACATTTGTTTAAACTGAACAGGATAGCGGTCAATTTCTGATAGGTACGGAAAACTGTCATTTCTGAAAGTTACCAGGAATCAGTTGGGTAATAAATGTTTGTCAGACGAACTGCATTGTTTTGAGCCTTGTTCAGGCGGGAACTATATTTCATCCAGATTGGTCACGCTGTGAAGGGGGCGTGGTTTCACATGGAAACTCTCAGTTTAAATGTGCAAATAGCAAATTTGAAATCAGTCTACGCTTTTTCTCTGAAGAGAAACGAATGTAAGAAAAAAGACTCCGAGTGATTTAAGAAGTAAATTCACTCGTAAAATCATCCAGGGGAAGCGATTATCTGGAAAAATTGACAGACACGGTTCTGGAAGTGAGAGCTTGGAAATACAAGGTATTTGCAACAATCTTATGTAATTCGTTGATACTACTATGACGATTTGTTTGATTTATTTGCTTGTATTTGCATGGATTTATTTGTTTAAGTTCGTAGATTTAATTTTCTTGATATGGTATACCTGTGTTGAGTTCGTTTACCTGAGTCCGTACAATGATATTTTTCTTCATATAAACATTGACGACTCGTTTGAACGTATAGTCTTGATTATTATAGGAAATTATGTATCTAGAATTTCATGCCTTATTTTAGTTGAGACGGGCTGCAAGAATCCGTGTGAATTCTCCGACTTATATATGAGTTCACGTATGATAACCACTTGATTGTTGTTATAAATACCGCAGTGCAAGGAATTTCATTCATTTGTGTAATTGAGACTAGTCTGGAACTGATGTCTCGGTGGTGTGTTGAAATAACCATTAGCAGGACCATTAATTTTGTGAAACTAGGTTGTTACGGTCTGTTATGGCCAGTTAGACTAGATAGCCGTAGGATCTGTTTGAATTAGGATAAAACTTATCTGACATAACGGGGTGGGTGGGTATTGATCTATTCCCCTAGTATAATGTGACGGAAGATTTAGGTTGCTTATTTTTGTTATTTTGGAAGGTGAGATAGCTACGGGACGTCACGTATTACAAACCCAAAGTGGACACAAAGTTGGAAGGGGCGAAAGAGACGAGACACCTGAGAACTTGGAAAAGAAAGGGAAAAGTGGAGAGGACCCAGACTTACCGGCACAAGGAAGTCAAAAGGGATAGTCGCTGTGGAATTTGGACTGAATCAAGACCATCAGGTTATGAAACTGTACAAAGCAGTGTTCGATTTCACTCGACAAGATTGATGATGAGATAATTCTATCGCTTAACAGATCGGCTATTGGTATCACCATATTTGTATTTGAAATTCGTTGAATAAGTTAATTCAAAAAGAAAGAAGTATATCTTTCAATCGTAATACATTATTCCGTTTGTTTATGAACTTTATTGTTAGGAATTTTGATTAAATTTTGTCTTTATTTGTAACGGGGGCTCGTGTTATTCTGTTCTATATACCTGCTCAGATCTTTATCTATTCCACCCATAAGTTTCACACTTTCTATTGATATTTACTCGTTCTGGGCAAGTTACACCGTCGGCGATCACCTCTAGATAACGATAACCAAAACCCATAACACCCACCCCAACAAAGCTGGGAGGGGAGTTATGACAACCAACTTCCTTTTGTTAAATGACTATTCGACATGGCGTTCCCATTAAGTGGTATGGTCCGCATCTTAATGTTTACTTTCCCTGGACAGCTTGGCGATGCCCGGGTCAATTTTAAATTAGCCGTAGATGCTGGCCTCTCCCTCTCCCACGAAAGTTAACATCTTACATGGGAAAAAGTCGAAGTGACCCTTCACATAAAACCTTGCAGGCTTGACTGTAATAAAATTTTAATGTACAACGTATTCAATTTTAAGGTTCAATACTTACTCAAAATTCGACACATTACAGCTACTAAAGGGCTCCGTCGATGCATGTACTATTGTGCACCTGACACAGCACACACCTATGCAAACAATAAATCAGTAAAGAGAATTATCTATCAAACAACAGACAGGTGTCTGAAATATTATCATTTGGAAGTACCGCTGTGATGATGCTAGCGACAACTTTCAGTGCGATAAAGTGGTATTCGACCTGAATGATCGACTGGGTGACATACTTGCCACAATCGAAACGGTTGACATTCTATACAGTAAATAAAATCATGCACGTGAATATTTCAAAACAAAGCAGAAACAATCACTAGATATTGCAAATACTCCTTTTGCGTGGGCAACCCTACCCTGTTGCAAATTCACTATAACACCCATCAGTCATCTAGTGTATTTATATGCTTCTTTTACTGCATCGTTACACATTAACAGTAAAAAAATGATTTCTCCAAAGAATAAAGAACACGAATCATGTTGCAAGAAACAGCCATTACAAGTGCACAGGATCCAGCATAGGTTCGCATGTGTCTGGGAGTGACTATAATAACTGCAACAAATTGACAATGCACTGCAAAATGAGGTATACCCATTCCGCAATGTTGTTGCATGATTTAGCAAAAGAGCTGTCTAAGGATCTTCTGTCTTTTTTACCATTCTTTTAATTGTCTGAACAACTTTGTTGGCACGACCATTACTCTGTGGGTGTTTGGAATACTTGTAATATACCCGAATCCATAACATGTTGCTAATCCTTTAAGTATCTCTGACGTATATTGCAGGCCATTATATGGAATTAATATATTTGGTATACCGTGTCGCGCAAAGACTGATTTGAGATGCTTGACGATTGGCCATGAACCTACTCATTGCAGTCTTGCTATGTCATTGTATCGTGAAAAATAACAAAGAATTATGTTTGACCATTCAGTTTAAATAAATCGGATGCAACACTTTGCCAAGTGCGACTTGGAAATTCACTTTGTATCATTGGTTCAGCTTGATATATCGAGTTTTCGATGCAGTTTTGGCAAATTTGTACTGTGTGTTTCAGTTGAGTGCATAGTATTTTTCACCGAAATGATGTTTTGGGCTTTCATGTCATTTAACTGTGCCTCGGTGACCATGGTGAATTCTTTTTAGAATTTCTTTTTAGGGGCGATTCTGATACGACCTTTCATGAAGAGACCATTTTGCAGCACTGTATATCCTGAACAGTATGATACAATTTTTGTGTGCAAATAACCGATTTCATTGTCCACCCCTGTAAACAGAATTTTAAGATGTGTTTGCAGATAGAATCATTTTGATATCAGACTTGATTTGTTGGAGTTGATTATTTGATGCGGGAGAAATCAATATAGGCATTTGTTTCAGTCCTATGTTCCTTGTCACTCTCTGAGTGATACATTAAAGGTGCTCTGGATACAGCATCCGTATTTACTAGCTTTTGCGAGCAACATGGACTACAGAAAAATGAATCTCATCAAACGCGTTCTAAAGTGTTGTATTCTGGGCCGATTGAGTACATTTTCCAAGATGTTTGGAGTCAAGGTGGCTCAGGTGTTAGCTTGCCGGACGCACGATCAAAGGGACATGGGTTCGAATCCTACCAGCATGGCTCAGCTACCGTGCTGAGTCCTTGGGTAAGGCATAGCGGGTGATTCCATCATTTAACTAACAATCAGTTAGATCAACACAAATTATTACTGTACAGTTTGGGTTTGGCACGACAACCATTTTCGCGTCCCGCTCATTGGGGTTTGAAATAAAACCCATATTATTAAATTGTATCCAACTGCTCTTGGACTCTATTCAGTAGAGGGATAGGAAACGTTCTGGTTGGGAGGGGGGGGGGGGAGAGACAAGGCAGACGGTTTGGCATTTTATCAACAATACTTCTTATATTAGAACCATTTTTCTTTCAGTTCGCCATTTAACAGATTTGAGAATTTCTTGTGATAATCTGTATCTAATTTTATAGGTTTCTTGTTACATATTTGCTTGAATTTTGCTTGCCTTAGTCTTGGGCAATAACTTGGGATATATTTACCTGTTCAGTAATCACGAGAGTACGTATCGCGTGCCTGCCCAACAATACTTAATTCAGCCGATTTATAACAGATATGTCCAAAGCTAATTAGATTAGAGCTAACACTACAACCACAACAGGTGGAAATGCGAAACATAAAGGTCACTTTACTGGTAAAGCCAATACTTTTAAGGTTATGCTTAACCGTATTTCGTTTTTCTTTTACTCTGAGGATAAGCTGAATATACAGGCCTTGACCTATTTACATTTTACTCGTCTGGCAAGAAACGAAGAAAGACCCTTACTACAGGTTTTTATATTCACTTTCAGGGGCAATAACTGGGTCAAAACTATTGGACATTGGCACAGGCCCGACTCCCCATACAACATTTTGCGCCGCACCGTGGTTCGATGAGATAACCCTAAGTGACTTTTCCCAGAAGAACCTCGAGTTTTTACAGAAATGGAAAGACGGAGAAGTAAGCCACATGGGCCCTATCTTTGAATACCTGGTACAGTTAGATAACACGAGGTGTGTATGAGATGAAATGGTAGGGTTGTTTCTAAGTGCAATATTTAACCTAGTATAGAGCTTGTGAAGCTTAGAACTGCTATGACCCACTTCTGCCTTTGCATTTGCAGTCGAGTTTGTACTTGATCTTTGGTGAAAATGGTGCTCCACGTACAACCAACATGCTTTCCACGTTATTATTACTAGTTCTTCTCGATGATTGTTTTGTCTTTATTTTTCTTCTTTGTACCAAGCATCTGGTTCGTTGTACTATCTTTATATAAAATATAAGCAATGTGCTCACAATAGACAAGACAATACTTCCTATTCAGATTTTATTTTTAAAAAATTTACAGCCAAATTGCCAACTGTCAAAACATTTTTTAGAAACTTTTACAGCAAATTTTCAGACAATTTACTAAGAATAACATGATCATCTTGTTTGAAACTGAACTTTATTGTGCAGAATTGCAAGTTTGTTATACCGTAAAAATGATAACTTTTATTTGAAATGAAAACCAATATTTCCTTGTATTAAAGCTGTAATTACTTTTATCATAAGACAGGCCATGTTTCAACTTCAGCTTTGTTGTGTTAGCAAAACGGTGTAGTGCTTTATGTCAGCCCTACAATATAATATTGAACTTCAGACAGGATTTAATTTTTAAAAAATACATGTAATTTAATATTTGTAGCATTTTTCTCAACAATATGTCAATATCTGCATTGACTTTAATATATTTTTCCACTGAATATTCCCAATAAAATGATATTTCTGTCAAGTTTTAAGTGCAAGAACACTCAAACGAACGCGTCCGTGCACCGCACAAATGTTCTGTCTGGTTTTAGCAGACCATAATTCTTCAAAGGTTGTAACATTGTTCTTTTCATCTACGCATTTTTGTTTCGACAAACTAAAAATTTGATAAAAATCATATTTTTATTATAACCATCAAAGTTTGATTAGCGCTTGGGAAATGCCGAATTGTTCCCACCGTCGAATACATGGAAACGAGACAGACAGACACACAACCAAAACACAAACTCACTGACACAGATCTAGAAACAAATTGATATAGAATTTGATGTCTGTTTTGTAAAATACGTTTTACACAATTTTGCCCCGTGATTTAGAAGACAAGATTAGATATTTGTAACAGATTAGCTGCTATGGTGATAAAACTTTGAACTGAATTTAAGGAATCATGTGAAGTTTAAAAATGGCCTTGAATGCAGGACATAAAAGAGATTTTCTGAGACTTTATTTATCATAGTTACACATTTCTAGCGTGATGGATTCTCGGAGACTCTAACTTTGGAAATATAGCGTAATTTTTATGTAATATTTAATATATTTGTCTTTGATTTAGATTTTAAAAATGGTAAATTTATTGATAATTTCGAGATAACGCCTAAAATGATCGACTCAAGGAATCTACAGCACCTTGCAGTTAAGTACTCACTCACTGGAGAGAGAGAGAGAGAGAGAGAGAGAGAGAGAGAGAGAGAGAGAGAGAGAGAGATATTTTGTGCTGAATAACAGACTTTTTAAAAGCTTGTGTTACTTCTACAAGCGTGGACTGTTCGAAAGAAAACGGAAATTACCAAGGGATGTGTCTGTGTAATATAGTGTGGCACTATGGCGATATATGTGGAGGATGGTGACGAAAAGAATTAACATGTTGACCTCCATTTTGAAAATAAATGAATCGATGGGGACAACGGGAGTTTTATATTAAAAATTCGATAGGTTTAATATTATACGGCTCTATGGCGAGAAGAGAAAACTTAATGTTTAACGTATCCATTACATTTCCCCTTGTCCCGATATATGCATGGGGTTCGGAGTACCAAATGGCATTAAGGGGACAAAGGAAAACGTAATTTTAAAAATATCCATTACATTTCCCGTTGTCGCGATATTTTTTTTTTTTTATTTTGGGCACAAAACTGACAGTATGGAGACAAGAGAAAACCTGATGTTAACAATGTCCATAGATTGAACATGCACTTTGACTGACCAACACATCATCTGAATGTTCACTTTGAGGCCGCGCTTTGATAGATCTCTTTGCGAAGAGGTGGAATCACAAACTGAGCATCTCCATCTCATCAGTCCCTGTCCCAGTTGCTTGGGCCGTTTATGCACCGTCCGGCAACTGAGATGGATTTCGGGGCTAAGCCTCCCTCCCACAAATATCTCTTTTACGAACAATATTTCAAAGTGAGGGCCACAAATGTAATGTGATCCTGATAGTCCTTTTCAGGTGATACCTGTCCTAGGTGAATGATCTGTTCGATCTAGCGATAGACAGTCCCATAAATGTTCCTCGCAGACCCAAACTGCTCAAGCAGCCACAGTCAAAGGTGTTTTATTCTTGCCCATACAGGCTACTCCTTCACGCCCAGCTTTTGCAAAGAGCCTTGCGAAGACTATACGTTAAGCTTTCTGCCTTGTAGAGAATCTGACAAGCTAGAAGGCCTCCTTTTTCATGGTGTAAGAGAGGAAGTAGCGACTTTTCAGGGATATGTGCAATTGCAACTGCGACGTCCCTTTGAATGATTCAGTCTCTCAAGTGGCTACCTTTTTTCTCTTCGACGAGAAGCAGATAGCCCCCACTACGATGAAATATTACAAGTCTATGATGTCGGACACAATCAGACATCACTGCAGTGCGGATACAAGTTATGATAAGGATTGATAATACCTGTTAGACAAGTTTTAATTTAATGGCCGAAAATCACTCACCCGGCCTCCCAAGTGGAACTGACCGTTCTAAATTCTAAATGAGATCAAACTCTTTGCCAGGATCTCCATGAGTCTGCTATCATGTAAAACGTGTTTCTTGATGCCGTTAGCTTCAGCGTGCAAGTTCAGGGTTGCATTCCCTTTCAGTGGACCTGGACCATGTAAATTTCAGGTCAGGTGGTTCCGTATACTTCATGACGCAACCAGGCTTCATAGCGAGGACAGGCTGCCGTCAATGGACAATCAAAGACTGGTCATCCGTCACCCACCCACCCCGCCCTTCCATCAATTAGTCTCGGGAGGCGGTGAATCAAGACCTAGTCCACACGCTAAATCTTTATGCAAAGCCCGTGAAAAACTGAAATTTAAAAAAACAACAACTAATGTAGCCAACATCAAAATTAAATAAAAAACATGAATAAGTTTACATCCAAGAACTTAAAATTGCAAGAAAAAAATACAGAGAGAGAGAGAGAGAGAGAGAGAGAGAGAGAGAGAGAGAGAGAGAGAGAGCAAGTCATATTAACCTTTGATACAGTATATCAATCATCAGGTGCATGAGTGTGTTCTGTTTAACGATGTGCTTTTATTCACTCTGAATAACATTGTTTTCTACCGTACCTGAAATCTCGTGATACACAGCGACTTCAAAATGACTATTGATCCTAATTTTAAGTTATTACCCAAGGCGGATGGGACAAAATATCCTGGGGCCCCGAGTGGCCGAGTGGTCTAAAGCGCTGATCGTTACGGATCACTGCCATCTCACCTCTGTCTGTGTGGGTTCGAGTCCAGACTCGGCTAACGTGGGTACGTGAGAAAGCCTGCCAGTAGCTTCTCGTGGGTCGGTGGTTCTTCCCGGGGTTTTCCAGGGTTCTTCCTCCACCATTAATACTGGCCGCCATGTATAGCCTATCTTGTGCTAAAAAATGGCGTTAAACCCTATAACAACAACAACAACAACAACAAAATATCCTGGTGACGTTGAGGAACGCTGCTGGAGAAAACGCGGGACTTAAAGAGTAGAATCGCGAATCACTCCGTCGGGGAAACTACAGTTACCACGCTCTAACCAAATAAAATCATGCAGATCACGTGACACAAATACATTCTATCAATTGTTTTCGTATCAAGTATCTCGTTGTTTTTCTCTGACCACATAACATTCCATTCTCTTTAGCACGCTAAGTTTTGTTCACTGCTGAAGAACTCGTTCATATTAGTAAAATAGTATATATTAATGCACGGTGCTCAGGTTTCATTCATAAACTGAAGAACACATGTGTGCGTGTGTGTGTGTGTGTGTGTGTGTGTGTGTGTGTGTGTGTGTGTGTGATTTGGAATTTTAGCTTGAACAATTTATCAGCCATATCGCTACAATGTCTGCAGTGTAGCAGTTTATACTGATGTCTAGCACTGTGGCATCATGCCGCAGACATTTAGCATGATTTCCCACCCTGTCACATAATACTGACACCAGGCCGGCCAGTCCCATCACTAAACTCTTAATGATGAGCTGCCTAGCGAGGCAGCTGTTAGTAACCATTTCTTTAAAGTCTTTGATACCACTCACCCGGGTTCAAAACCGCGACCTTCCGCATCCACGGCGGACGCTCTAACCACTAGGCCACCGGAGCGGTAAAAAAATTTGTAAACTATAAAGTAAAACAAAATAATTATTTTGTTTCAATTGT
>JAECUM010086086.1:0-16719 GCA_016617855.1 Megalonaias nervosa | reverse complement strand
TATATATATATATATATATATATATAGATAGATAGATAGATAGATAGATAGATAGATACTTTGATTCAGCAATGATTATGTACTTTAAACTGAAAATGGTGTTCAGTTGTTGAATAATGTTGAAATAATTGATTTTAACACATTTTGGGACATGTGCCAATTAGATTTTGTTTACGTTGTTACACTTTATAAGCACCAAGCTTTGGTTTGTGTTATCCACTATAGTGTAGTACTCATCCCGCTCAGCCTGCTCATCCCATCCAGTATAGTGTAGTACTCAACTTGCACAACCTGCTGATAATATCAACTATAGTGTAGCATTCAACTTTTTGGTACAATCAACTCTAGGGTAGCACTCAGCCTGCCCGTACTCTCAACTATGGTGCTGAACTCAACCTGCTCAAAGTATCCACTACAGTGTAAATAGAATAAAGAATACCACAATAAGTTTAAAATTAGTTTATTGCAAAATTCAAATGACTTGTATAACACTAAATGCTATTTCCGATGAGTCTTTGAGCAGCAATGACGTTGTAGTTAGCTTTAGTGACGTTATTTTATCGGTTGCAGAACCCTTTCGGACGGTAAAATAAAAAATAAGCTGGGTCAGTTGGACTTTTTATTCATGCTTAATAACAGTTTGTATTTTTGAAAAAAAATTGTTGGGAAAAGAAATACTAAGATTCAGATTCTTTATGTGTCTTTAATTGTGATATAAGTGATTCTAAAACAATGCTTTTAACTGAGAAAAGCTTTTACATAAACAATATGTAAAAATGAAAATAATGAAAAGAATTCGACTGTACATGTTAACTAGACCAAAAGTAGACGAAACACTTCAAATGGATTTGGAACGCGCATATAATAATATTGTTTTTGAAGAGCTTGATGTCTTCATTACCAGTGACGAGGTAAATACCTTATACTAGCATTGTCAACATTACTAATGATGAGGTGAACGCCTTACAGATTTGTCAACATTACTAATAATGAGGTAAAAACCTTATAGCCTTGTCAACATTACTAATGATGAGGTAAACACCTCATAGCCTTGTCAACATTGTTAGGGACGAGGTAAACACCCTATAGCCTTATGAACATTACTAATAAGGAGGTAAACACCCTATAGCCCTATCAACATTACCAGTAATGAGGTAAATGCCTTATAGCCCTATCAACATTACCAGTAATGAGGTAAATACCCTATAGCCCTATCAACATTACCAGTAATGAGGTAAATACCCTATAGCCCTATCAACATTACCAGTAATGAGGTAAATACCCCACATCCTTATCAACATCAAAAGAGATGACGTAAACACCCTATAACTTTGTCAGTAGTTGAAAGATAAGACATCCGCCTCTGTAGCATTAAATGAGTAGCTTAAATTTACATAGGACGTGGCTGTTGATCGATTAATCAAACTGTTTATTGCGATATTGAAATCTGGACTTAATCGGAGCTAGGTGTCAATTTTAAAACCGATGAACCATCTAAAGTCAATGCAATATTAAGGTAGTAATGAATCTTAGCGGCACCCTCAATCCGTACAATTCTTAGAAACTGTTCACGTGTTACGTAAGCAGAAACAATGACACATAGGATGGTTTCATGCTCGAAACTAGGTGACTGAGCGATCTAGTATTATATATCCTACCCAGAAATGAATGGGGGGGGGGGATGCAATTTCAAAAAGTCGACCGGTGCAAACGATTACTATTATTTATTTACTTTGGTTTCAACTTATTTTGATATGATTTCTTCCGTCTTTTTATGCTATTGTTTTGATTACATTCGATAAACTTCCATTGAAATTAGAAGAGGCAATAGTGGTTATGGTGTGATTTTTGCATGAATAAAGATGCACGTTTTTTAATCGATAGTCTCCACTTTATCCAGAGATAAGTAACAATTGAATGAGAATTCGATATTATCACGTTTTATGGGACAAGTGGCTTTATATACAGTTAGAATGGAAAATTTTCATATCTCTCTTCTTAAATGTAAGAGAATATACTGTACTAAACCTAGGGTATGCGTCGTTTGTATTTACGTCTCCGTTTATAGCTTTGTTAGATTTTAGTGATTAGCTGTTTGATCATGGGAAGTCAATGATGGTGAGATATTCCTCAACCCGAGTATTTATCCAGCTATTAGGAATGTATAGTATTCATAGGATATTATGATAGCATGGTTTAGTTTCCTGAATTGGTATGCGTGTTTAGTAGCTTGAGATGAGACAGAGGAGGATAACATGTTTCCGATTGACATGAAGCCATGTAGTTCCCATCTTAATTTAGAGGCGTTGTTTGACTGTGCCTTTCAGTGTGAAATATTCATGGCAGGGACCGATATTTTTATAATTGAACAATTCAGAAAGTGACATCCCTTTATTTGTAGATACCTTTTATTGTGGTTGTAAAAGCAATATAGTGGAGGGGCACATGTACAGTTAGTGTGCAATGCGGTTCAAAGATGCAATTTGATTGATTCGCGGAGGGAATCTGGAGTACTAATATTCGGCTGCAATGGGCTTAGTGGTAAATTATGCAAATGCAAAAGAAGGAGAAGCCATACGAATGTGAAGTTATAGTTGCGTTAGACTGCTTCAAGAGCACTGGATGGCCATGTGTTCGTATTAAATTCGGTTATAATGGGTTAATGTAGACTTAGACTGCTTTCAAAACCACTTGATTGTTATGTGTTCATATTAAATTTGGTCATGTGGGGTTAATGTAGCCTAAGATTGCTTTAAACCATCGGATAGCCATGTGCTCATAGTAAGTTATACTGGGTTATTGCCAATGTACATTAGACACTTTGATCATTATGATCATTAACTTTTCTTTCGGTTTTCAGACAGGATGTCATCAGTTGTACTGAAATTAAAGGAGGAAATATTTAGGGCCAAAACTGAATAGGTTTCAAGGGTTTCGATCTACTGAGGTAAACTCGTTTAGGTTCATGGAGCTGAAACAATGGCAACTTTTTGAGAAAAAAACAATCCTATGAAAGATTTCTCATTTGCATGGATAATTCAACAAGCATGTATCTACATTTTGTTATGGATAATTAGGTGAAAAAGTGAAAACTAACAAAGCACACTCTTATGAAATAGTCATGAACAAACGTATAAACAAACTGGACATTGCTCGAAATAGTAAGAAAAAAAAAAAACACATACACATACACATAAGCAATCAAACTCCGTTGATTATGGCCATAACTCGATCGCTAAAGTACTTACTGGCCATAACTCAATGACTACAGTACTTACTGGTCATAACTCAATGACTACAGTACTTACTAGTCATAGCTCAATGACTACAGTACTTACCGGTCATAACTCAATGACTACAGTATTCACTGGCCAACATAACTGGTACGGCAAGTAATATACAAGACATAACACTACAATTAATAAATAGCATATCATATACAGCAGCCTTCCATTTGTTAAATTAAAACCTTGCTGGAGATCAATTAAATGATATAATCGTAAACTACCGGTACATCTTTGCTTAGGCCTAGTATCAGGTGAAAGGTTGATTCACTCCACCATTGTCTTAAGTACAGGGTTAGGATATGAAAGCAGGATTAGCCCAGCCGTGTCACTTTCTATGAGCTGTCTCGTTTAGGAGACGTTTAAATAGACAACTGATTGGTACACTACAGGCATGCTTTCTCATACTTTTACAGACCTAACCCTATATATATATATATATATATATATATATATATATATATATATATATATATATATATATATATATAAGAATGTTCTAAAATGTTTGGTTATTTCATGACAAAGCAACACTCACTTGTGCAGCATACTACATTTCTCTGTTAATTGATAAATACACTGTTAGATAATATAAACATCAAACAAAATAAACATCCATTCAAGATACGACCTTGACAAAAGCCTTTCATTCATAGATCGTAGCTTTATCTTAATGCTTTGAAAATTTTACGGGTAGGAATTGAATAATGATGGCATTTATTATTTACCTATCCTCTTTAGAAACTTAAATAGATTCTATTTGATTTAGCTTGAAGCAGTTTAAATCCATTAGAAACCAATGCATAGTCTATGTGAGGAAAATATACTCGTTTGATAATCATCTCAGAGAATATCTCTCTTTATTGTTTCTTGAATTTATATTATTTTAAAAAGTTTATAAATTTGAAATAAACTAAATTCTACAACAAAATATAACTAGGGCCTCATATTGTATCTACGTTACACCAAAATGAGAAAGTAAGCTCGTTTTCAATGACCAAATGGATCAATATGTAACTTAACCGTTAAAGAAAAAGCTCGCTTTATCAGTTATCCCGATGTTAGAGAATCAGTTTATATTTTTTATTTTTAGCATTAGGATTATTTTGACTCGATATAAATAATTTTACATAAATGTCTGTTTTGAATACACTAGTATCTGTATACCTCGGGCAAACAACAGGAATTAGGAAGATTTTTGGAATTTAAAGCGTTTCATTGTAACAAAAGATAAAATACATTTAGTTCAAGATTTTTACAACATTTTATTCTGGGGAAATTATAAATAATTTCTGAGTTCTTAAACTTCTAAAGTATGAACGTTTTCACAAGTCAATGACCAGTATGACTACTGAGGAGGGGGCTGTCATATTTCCAGATAACATGTTATTTGTCATATTCAAAAAAGGTAAGATAAAAGTTTTATGCATACAAAATGCAGGTTCCAACTTCACACCTCCTACTATTCTGTTTGTCGGATTCATCATGACTCTCCTGTACTCTTGTCCGTGAAATGTACAACATGCAGTGCATGTCGAAGACCTTCACGGAGCTACGCGATAATTTGGTTAAAGGAAATTAGGCATTGTTCGGGTTTTGGGAAGGTGTCTAATTTCTATAATAATGAATATCCCCCCTCCTTCCATGTAAACAATATCGATATAATTACTCTGGTGTAACAAATTTGAACGAAGTAAATATGTTCGATCTAGTCTCAATATTCTCCATGGATTAATTGAGAATGCCAAGTTTATGTTCCTTTACATAAAAGAAAACATTAGATACATTTCTTTCCGATATTTCTTCATAAAATAAATCTCATTTCGTCGACAAACTATTTACAGAGAGCAAAGCAGTTGTGTCCATCTTGAATGGTTATTGTCCATTTTCCTGATTTTCAAACCAGTTTACTCTTCGCTAATATTTTGGTTTCAAATTCACAATGGTTGTCACCTCTTTTTCTTTCCCCATAGGGATAAAACCGATTACTTGTGTGTACGATGGCGGCATCTCGTGCTCAGGAAACGTTCTGTAATGTTTGTGGTTCTTTCGGAACTGCCTAAAAAAACAGAAGAAAACTTCATAAATTTAAGTTCACATTACGTTGCATGAAGATCCGTTTCCGATAATCAACACTATGATACAAAGTATCATCCACAATGTCTTGGCAATACGGAGGAATTTTCATAAAACATCAGTGAACATTATTCTGTCTAGAAAACAGAAAACGTCTGGAAATTAGTAATTATTCGTTTACAATATTTACCTCTATAATTATTATTGGATTGTATCGTATTTTCGTTCTAGAAAACAACAACAAGAAGAAGAAAAGAGAAAGGAAAAAACACCTGCAGATGCTACAGTTTAAGGAACGTGTTAACTTTCATAGAGATGTGTCCTTTAAATGAAAGCAACATATTAAAACTAAAGGAATATAAATATGTGCATTCGCCAAAATGCCTCTCCGAAGAAGTATATCATAAAAATACAAGATATTGAGTTCATTCAACCCACCTGAAGATGACAACGATAATCGCTACAAGTCCAACAATAATAACAGACTGTGCGGCAATTACAGCTATCACCCAGCTCTGTAACTCAGTCTCTGTAAGTAGAAAGAAGCGATGTGTATCTACCATTAAACATACTTTATTTCCTTGGCATTTCATTATAAATAGCGGTATTCCTAAAATTATCGATTGCAATGGACTGTTACGATGCCGTCCTGAAAATAAGCTGGGTCAAGAAAAGAAGGTGCCCTAGTAAATGTATTCCAATACGCGGCTCTTTCATTGTGACATCATAGCAAGCGACATTCTATCTGGTTTACGATGGATTGCATGTTTTGACTGGCCTCGTCTAAATAAGTTAGCGAACTTTAACACTGATTTTGTTGAAGTCGCGACAGAAGGGGTTTTGTTCCCGATCGTAGCTTTCGATAAGCCTTGATCAAGGCAACTTTTTCGTAAATAGCCTATATCTGTTGATGTCCTTAACAACACCAAACCACACCAATCTGAGGGCTTCGATCAATAGGATGGGTGGTGGTGGGATTTGCTTAAAGTGGCCAACTGTCTCGGTATGACCATGAAATGTGGTATTGTAACTGAAAGAGGGTTGGTGGAACACTCCAAAATCAACTACAAATTGCCAAAAAGACGAACTTGAAGTGTGATATTTAAATGAAAGGGGGTTGGTGGAACACTCCAAAATCAACGGCTAACATGTCCAAAACACGAAAATCACTGTAAGAATTAGGGTCTTTTTCATGTAAATGGTTGTCTGTATTTCGTTCATGAAACTACAGCTCATTTAAAGGCCAGTCAAGCGCGTGCATTGGACCAGTCTGTTTCGTTTTCAACTACAAATTATATGCACAGTCTTATGCCCTGTTTGGAAGTTCAAGATATGTTGGTGGACCTGTAACGAGAGTGATGTTGTGAGTCTAAATATACCTTTAAAAATGGCTATGCGTTCTCCTTCTGTTCTGGGTGGTTGGGTAGTTGGGAGCTTTGCCGCAGTTGTTGTCGAAGTCGTTGTAGTAAATGTACTGGGATCAAAATCTGAAAGAAATTAAAACATTTAATAAATTACGATGTACCCATGCAGTCAACTGTTTGTGTGCAGCAGCACATAAGATAGATCCTATCATTCCTTAATTGAAATAATGACCAACAAGCACACAAAGGTAGACTACAGTGGCCCATATTCGGATTCCCACATACAACCAGTCCATGATACATTCTTGTCTTGAACTATATGGTAAGAAATATGATAAAATATCGAAATTAAATAATTGGCTACACGACAGCATCGCCTGCACCAGAAAGGTTTTTTTTCTTCCCATTTTTGTAAGCTCAATGCCACTTGATAAACTCGAACCTTTCTTAGGATAATTGTTATAAACCAATACAAAATTGTATTGTACACATTGCTAACAATGTATTACCTACATAATAGACATATTAATGCTAGTTTATATTTCGTGTAATATTTTACAAATCAGCATTTTACAGATATGTCATGTCTAAAATACTGTTTCACATATCTTTTTTAAAAATGTTTTACTTGATAAATATATGAAAGAGTTAGTGAGCAATTTCAGGACTTTATTTATTTGTCAGGAACTTTATTTATGTACTTGATTTAAAATTAGGAAACCAATAATTAGAATGGAATGCCTGGCAAATTTGAAATGTTAGTATCTGCCTCTATACCTAAATAGCTATAACAAGAAAAGAAAATATTTACAAAGAACATCTCTGATACGGTTCACTAGAAAATATACCTAGCAATATAATAATAATAATAATAAAAATAATAATAATAATAATAATAATAATAATAATAATAATAATAATAATATGTATTGTAAATGTATTAATTAAAATGTCTTAAATTCAGGTTTCAATTAATGATGTTCAATTGAAGTAAAGATTTGTGTTTTATTATGTTTGCCATGCTATATTCCTTTACAAAAAGGTTTGTATTTTTCTATGCCTTCCACATGAAAGAGAAAAAGTGTATATTTTTCTATGCCTTCTATATGAAAGAGAAAAAGTTTTAAAGCTTAAAAGAAAAATATTCAATGATCAATCAGTCACCCTTCTTACCTTAAATTTGAACGTTTGGCTCCTGTTCCCCACAGTACTTTTTGCCAAATAAGAATTTATTTTAATGGACACAATCCTTGATATAAACTGGATCAATGTCAGAAAGTTTTGATATTCTAATAAGGATAAACATGAGTGTCCTTCCTGAACCGTGATTATACTTCTGTAGTTAATCGTATTTATTTTTTTTTAAACCATTGTCACTGAATTTAACATTTACATTAATGAATCAAATGTACAAGTTTTGCACATACGTCGGGAGAATTGATATCGGTTGGACAAGAATGAATACGTTGTTGATGAATGATTTATTTAATTAGATCTCAGACATATCATATGCATACGAAAGAACATTTTGGCCAAGTAGATTTATTAATCCTGTGCCACGTAAGACGAAATTTCGACTTAGTATCTCAAAATTTCGAATTATTATCTCAAAATGTTAAGTTATTATCCAGAAGGTTCGACTTAATAACTCAAAAGTTCGATTTAGTATCTCGAAATTTCGGGTTAGTATCTCTTAATTGCGAGTTATTATCTCGCGGTACTTTGTGCTGATAGATATCGTTTAGAACTGGTCACATCATGGAGGACTCGCGCGAGAAACTTTATGGGCTCATTCAAGCAGTATGAACGGTCAGTTTGGTCACAACTTCGAGAAAAACTGACTCGCGCTTGCAACCATTGGTTAAGCAGTCTTATGCATATTCACTGGAAATAGAGAAAAACCTGCACAGGCGGCCACGGGCGATAAAAGAGCGTAGCGGATTATCGACCGTGGCTTGAGACAATGTTAACAGTATTACAAACTATATCCAATGCTAATTAAGTATGGCATATCACAAAATGGCCTTGCATCACAAAATGTTTTGTCTCATGACAAAAAAAAATCGCTCTCTGCTATACAAAGGTCCGAGTGAACTACAATCTTTGAAAAACAGCTATGAAATCCACCCTTGGTATTCTGATTAAGAATACTCATAACATATAATAAATGAATTTAACCACAACAAAATATGAACATATACCATTGCTGTCCTAGTAAGTCATAAGGGAACATAACTATTAAAATAAAAACTATTTGACCAAAGATAAACGGCAAATATCTAGTAATGTTGTCTCTCCACAAGGTTTTTTTTTGTGTGTGTGTGTGTGTGTGTGTGTGTGTGTGTGTGTGTGTGTGTGTGTGTGATTTGGATTTTTAACGAAGCTTTAACAACTTTTCAGTCATATCGCTACGATGTGTGCAGTATGGCAGTTTATAGTGATGTCAAGCACTGGGACATCATGCCGCAGACATGTAGCATAGTATCCCACCCAGTTACATTATCCTGATACCAGGCTGACCTGTCCTAAAACTAACCTCTTAATGCTGAGCGCCTTACGAGGCAACTGTTAGTACCATTTTTATTGGTTTTATTTTCTTTTTGCAACTCACTTTTAATAAGATTACAGTAAATGACACATTATACACCTGCCCCTTGTTTAATATTCATCAACGCATATAACTTTTATGAAACAAAACTATTTGTTTCTTCCAATCACAATGACCTAGACCTTTGACTGACCCTAAAATCAATAGACTTTTTCCTTATCTCCAAGTGTAAGCCATCCACAAAGTATGGTCTAGGTCTATGATGTCAAAACCAATGCTATTGTGCAGAAGCCGTATGTCTTCTTTCAGTTATAGTGATCTTGACCTTTGATCTTTGACCCAAAAATGTATGGGCTCTTTATTTACCCTAAGTGCAAGCAATTCACAAAGTTTGATAACTATAAGTGTTGGAGTTATTGTGCGGATATTAAATTGGTAATCTACAGGCGGACTGACGGACATCACAACACAATACACTCCACCCTACAGCGGGCGTATATAAAGATGGAATGGTTGGAGTAGCTACCAATACGAACATGATAGCTTTTTCTGTCATTATTGCAACAGAATAAAAATGATCTCTGGAATATTTACATGAGCAAGAAAATCATGCAGTTTTTGTGGTGAAAAGGATACAAAACTCCTGAAGTTATCTGCTATAAACGTTCTCAGATTTTGTTTCAGTAATAATATATATATTAAAAATTATGAGTTAATTTACTTAATTCTTGTTCATAACGACAAATGGAACATTTTCAGTTCAAAAGTTTAGTCAGATGATGAAACTCAACAGCTGAAGAAAATTGTGGTGGACAAATAACCACTGTAATTATTGTTCGTAAGTACTTTATATTCTTTATTATCCAGTGGAAGAAAGGAACATAATAAGACTGCAGAACTTCTCGTCCTTAAAGACTAACGATTTTTCATAAAGATTCTGAAGAAGATATTTATACATAAAAGCAATTCCCTTCGCCAACAGGAGCGAATTTGTGCATTGGACAATATACAAACTGATACGATGGCTAAATTTGCACTATTCAATATAAAAAGTACAAGAATCACAAAATTTAAGTCAGAGAAACCTACCGATGCATCCATACATAGTTGCGTCGTTTTAATATAATAGGGACGAAGATAATAGAGGGCAACCAAAGAATAATGGCAAATAAAATCAATCAACCATGAAAATCAAGTCATTGTTACCCCCTTCTTGTGTACCATATTAATGACTTTGAAATGCAAAATTGAATCCAAAACACCTGAGGTTATAACAAATGTATGACAAAAGTGTATATGAACAAACATGAAGGAATGAAGGAAGAAACAAACAGAGGAAATGCCAGATTTTCTCGCATCTTTGTTTGGGAGGGAATGACAAACTTTTTACAGAGACGAAAGCTAATTTTTAGTCTCAACAAGTGGCTTCCATCACCACGGCCTGCATGCTCAGCATCCAATTTGCATATGCCACCTTATTAGACAATAACTTGAACGTTCGAGCTATTAACTCGAAACTTTCGGGTTAATAACTCGAATAAACGATATAATAAGTCGAAATTTCGAGATAATAACTCGGACGTTCGAGATAATACAACATTTCGAGATATTAGTCAAACTTTCGAGATAATAACTCAAACTGTCAAGGTAATAACTCGAAATTACCAGATACTAAGTCCAAATTTCGAGATACTAACTCGATAATTCGAGATGCTAAGTCGAAATTCGGACACAATCAGTCGATAATTAGTCCCACAGGATAAACCAGTCCATTTGACCCTAATGCCCCGTCGTATATACTTGTATATATTTTCATCTGTTTTTTTTTTTTTTTTTTTTTAAACGAAATAGTAAGCGGAATACTCACCGAAGCAATATCGCTGTTGGATACTACTGGGAAGGTTGTCCAAGCAATACACTGTGTTTGACGAGTCACAGCGCTTTACCTTGATGCTATACGATGATTCACACAAGCTTTCGAATGTTGCCACGCATGCTGTCCTACTAACTACACCTTCTCCAATCATGGGAATAGTGCCTGTCGAGTAATTAGAATGTTAATTCCATGGACTTACCGATATTAATTTGTGTGTATTAACAGACTGATATTAATTTGTGTGCATTAACTGACTGATATTAATTTGTGTGTATTAACTGATTGGTATTAATTTGTGTGTATTAAGTAATGGATATTAATTTGTGCGTATTAGATTCTGCACAAATGAAATTTGCAGTAAAACGTAATAAAACGTAATAGAAAACAAAGCGATGGTGTGGTTGTCGGTATACACGACTTCAGATCACGTACTAATTTCTGGAAGGTATATAATTAGACAGTAAATATTCAAGCTTTTCATTTCCCTCCCCAGGAACTTGAAATGTTGCTTTAAGACCCAATCTTATTTGTTTCGTTCTACGACAGTAGTGTTAAGTGATTTACTTTTTTTCGGGGGGTGTTGTGTTAAGATTTTCAAATTCTATATTTATTTTGCTGTCTAGTTATTAACATAAAATTAGATTTTTTTTCATGCTACTAAGGTATTTGTGACTTATACCAATTTTAAACAAACTGTCTTCCCATTCTAGTAGGTTACAACGTCTTGAACTTATTCCTTGCTCAAGACTATTATAACATGAATATAGATATACAGCAAATTTGACGATTGATTGAAATTAGAGTTAACGTAAGGTCAGTCTTTTGTGATGACTATAATAAATTCTTGCCATTTATATAAACGATTTATTTCCTATTGTGTACTTTATAATTTTATTTATGTCATTTGAATATAAATATAAATAAAGATGATACATTGGTGACATTTGTATACAAATATAAATAAAGAAGATGCATTGTTCTCATTTGTATACAAATATAACTAAAGAAGACACATTGATGTCATTTGTATACAAATATAAGTAAAGCATATACGTTGATGCTTTTACAAATGATACAAAATGTAAAATGATTTGCATGAAACGTAAAGTCACTAAACAGCGTTTACAGTCTGATAACACTTTGACGGACAGTACCGTTGGGTATGAATGATATTACACAACTTGTTGAGTTTGTCATCGTAGCATAGTCTCCCTGAAACACGTTTGAGCCGAGGCGCTGCGCTGCACAAAATGCGTGGAATTAATTATATAATGTCACATTAACAATGGTATTTAGATCCATGCTTACATACATCGATGACTTCATTTCAACCGTTGTATTGAATTGATTGGATTTCTGGGATTATATGTTTTATCTTCTTTATTATTAATATTGGGCAAGGAAAAGCATGATGTATTTTTTTTTACTTAACCCTTTTTACTTGAGTTATCAGCAGATAGGGGAGGGTAATAGTCGTATTAAACCAGAAGTAACAAAAAATCAAAAAAACGGGACTTGAAAGCAAACTATCAATATTACTTGTGTTATAAGAGTTGCGTTCAATGGAATTAATCTCCGTCACAAATGAAGTGCGTATGGTCAAGGTTTAATGTTAAGTTTAACTAAGAAAAAAGTAGATCAAAGTCAAACCATTCATCCAGATTGGAACTCGCGTGCCACATCCATAAGGCGAAACATATCTGGTTGTCATGTTGAATTCTGTGCCGTACCAAGTATCATGGTCCAGGTCATAGAGGTCGTTCCGGTCGTTAGAAAGGTAATCGCAATCGGGGCAGCGGTCTGACATGTAGGGAAATGGTTTATGGTTTCTACAGGAACAGGGGTCAAATGTATCTGAAATGAACAAAAATAGAAAAATGAATTTGAGCTATTTATATAGAATCTAATATAATTAAATTTGTGTTCGTCTAAATATTGCAAATGGCGACACTTCGTTGTCCGTGAATATTTCGTTTCTGGCAATGTGTCTGATGTACAACATTCACTGAACTTTGCAGATAAATGGTTATCGGCATAAACAGGAGATTGAACGAAAGACCAAAGATCAAAGATAGCATGATGGCTGTCGATGGATCGATAACAAGCATAGACAAGGCAATGAATGTCCAGGTTCTATTCCCTTGTTATGCTGTTGCATTTTGTTTTATTACCTACTCTACCCAACCCCCACCCCTAGATAAATACTACCATAATAATAGTATATTCTCTCTCTCTCTCTCTCTCTCTCTCTCTCTCTCTCTCTCTCTCTCTCTCTCTCGTCCAAGTGAATGTGCGCCATTGCGTCCCGCATTTCAAGTTATTGAAATGTGTCTGTTGAGAAGCAGTTATGACACAGTGTGTATGCTGACGTATCAGTTATGACACAGTGTATATGTTGACGTATCTCTCTCGCAAGGTTTCAAAAGCTTCTGATTATACAGAACTTGGTTCGAATGTAGACATCCGTTATACATACCAGAAAACTGACAGCTCTGACCTCCTGTAAGAGAACGTATTGAAAATTAAAGCATAAATTACATATTATTGATTCCATTGCTAGTGTAGCAGACCATGATATACTTGATTCTATAGCTAGTATCGCAGACAGTGATATAATACTAGTGATTCTATAGCTAATGTCTCAGACAGTGATATACTAATAGTGATTCTATAGCTAGTGACAGTGATACACTAATAGTGATTCTATAGCTAGTGTCAATGACACTGATATTCTAATAGTGATTCTATAGCTAGTGTCGCAGACAGTGATATACTAATATTGATTCTATAGCTAGTATATTATAACAACTATTACTTACCAAGATCATATACGATAAATGAGACCATACCCAAATCAAGCTACGAACATTAACAAAAATCGGACGTAAACAGCAAATTGATCATTTGTACAAGTGATAATTTCTCTGAAATATTATTCATGGTAGTACAATTGACACAGATGAAATTTGAAAATAACGATTGCACCTCTGTCGTCCTGGGTTCAATATCCAGCTCACTATTGCATTTGCTAGGATACATGGTCATTCGTTTAAGGTAGGAAGTCTCTACCGGATTTTCGTGTTATTCCGCCATATAACGCCAAATCTAAGCCATCGAATGTAGTGTAGAATAAAGTGAATGAACCTGTTGCTCGATGGTCGTAAAATAAATAACGTCTATATTTAAACTTTTAAACTGAAAAAAAAAAATATTTAAAATGGAATTCATTTTGAGAATGAAAACAATTGAAGCGAATCACTAAGTACCTTCTTGTATAAAAGTTGGATTTAATTCCATTTTTCCAAAGTTAATTGTTGACTATAAGTTATCTTTTGCATTAATAATTTGATTTATTATACACCTAACAATATTTTATTATAGAAAAGGGCCGGAATTGTGTCGTCAATTCCAAGAAGTAGAAACCGATTACTCTCGGTCTGAGATTCCGTATCACCATCGTTTCAAAGGAGGCTGGAACTACAAAAGCAACTAGTAACTTTCTCTGTAGCAAAGCTGAATCATCAAGTTCCAACAATTTGTGCAATCCTGCTGTAAATAACTTTGAAAATGATGAACTAATTCCCATGCCTTGTTCCTCTCGGACCCTCTCACACCGCATTTAACCTGGTCTAGCCAAGTCCCTATCAGGGTCCTCGCACTGCTTTTATCCTGACATCTGAGCAGCAGAGAGGGTGAACCCTACAACTTTGTAGAGACCTTATTTTTGAAAATTAAGGGTTCCTACGAAGGCTGAAAAAAGAAGTTGTTGCCTTAATAATGAAAACTTCTTTAATTGACCAGATTTTTTCTGATTTTTTCACAATCTGGTCACTACGCATATGTCATTCACCCTCTCTGCTGCTACCTTGATAAAATCAAGGACCAAAGATTTTATCTAAACCTACACGATACCTTGATCTTGGATCGTGTAAATTTATCGTTATAAATCCAAACGGAACAGCTTGTGCTTTTGAAAAGAAGTTTTTAATTTTAATCATGTCCATGTCGCCTGAACACCAAGTATAATAAATATTCTGTAGAGTATAATTATCTACTCCATTAAATACAACTAAAATATTGCAGTTGTCTCTGATTACTTTTGGAATTTGTGTATATCTCTGAGTAACATAAATCAGATCCGTGTTTTTATGTCTACCTCGAGAAAATATTCTAGCTGGATTTGATTGTTTGTCCAGCATAACATCATCATACACTACTAAATTATTAATGAATCCATCTAGATCATCTACAGATGGTGCTTCATCAATATCGGATATAAAATCAATAATATCATTTCCATCCAGTAGTTTTGCATTTTTATTAAAATCCTTAAGTACTTCATAACACCTCTGATCATCTACAGATGGTGCTACTAAATACAGTTTGTTCCACTTGAGCCATCACATTATCAGATTAAGCAATAATTGCGTCTTTCCACTTCCAGATGGGCCTATTATAATCATTCTGATAGAATTTGGTAGCGCCGGGTGATGTTTTACTGGTTCTTGTTTTCGTGTCGCTGAAAAGTCAATTATATCCATATAATTAATAATATGAGTCTATATTGCGTTCGATGCAGAGCACCTACACCTACTACTGAATTAACGACAATAACAACAAAAAATAAAAGACGTGCACTTACAGGCAAGTGTGTGAAATGTGGCACCAAGAAATACAAATTTGTCTCCATGACTAAGTCAGGAACAAAGACAGGTGGGGATATTGCTGCTTCGTTAGGAAAATTACCAGGAACTCCATGGGCTAAATACCCTGGTGAGAAACATTTACCAGGATATAATTATTGTGGTCCTGGAACTCGTCTTGATATCCGACTTGATGATCAAGATCAACCAAGACCCGGAGAGTATCCAGTAAATAAGATTGATCAAGCATGTCATGTTCATGATGTCGCGTATAAAAGTAAGGATTTGCAACACCGACATCTCGCAGATGTAAAATTGATTCACGCGTTAAATTCTATACCTAATAAATCTCTCAGAGAATCTCTCGCTAGCTTTCTAGTAAAAACTGCTATGAAAGGTAAACTAGTACTAGGGGCTGGTAATTAATTATATAACTATCATAATGGAATCTGTTTATTATTCCTCGAGAGGATTCTGGAGAGGTAAAGCAGCGATTAGTAAACTCGCCGAAGCAGCAAAAGTTTCACGTAATGTTGCTGCATCATGGTTAGCACGACAGGCAATATGGCAAATCTTCCTAAGTCCACCTAAAAGAATTCATTACGCGCATTTTGATGTTAGTGTCCCTAATGAAGATCATCAAGCAGATATTTTGTTTTTACCACATGATACTGTTAAAACACGTGGACGAAAATCACGCACGTACAAATACGCATTGACTGTTGTTGACATTGCGAGTAGATATAAAGAAGCGGAGCCGTTATCAACAAAAACAACATCTGAAGTTGCATCTGCGTTTGAGCGAATTTATCAACGTGGTGGTCTACGATGGCCACGGTTATTACAAGTTGATCCTGGTAAAGAATTTCTTGGAGTAGTATCATCGTTGATGAACAAGCATAATGTTAAAATCAGACGAGGACATACT